>VWPU01018464.1:23207-53682 GCA_013398955.1 Callaeas wilsoni | reverse complement strand
CCTCCTCTGCTCAGGAGCAATGCTCTATCCCCTCCTCTGCTCAGGAGCCGTGCTCTATCTCCTCCTCTGCTCAGCAGCTTCTCCAGCATCCAGGGGTCGGTATTTATTTATTGCTAACACAACTAAGTCAACTATTATAGTTGACTATATAGTTATAGTCAACTATTGCTAACAACAAGTCAAATTGACTTGTTTTGCTAATCTGACTGCATCTTGAGTTTTTGTGCGTGGGCATCCTCCCGAACCCGTAACACCTACAGTGCAGCCTCATGCTTAAAATTTGTTCTGTTACTTTAGTTTTTCTGAAACAGATTTTAGACTGGTGACAAAGGTGACCAAGGGGCTGACCTTGAAGAAGATCATGCTGCTGCTGCTTGTATGGAACAGGGAATACTTGGAACACCAAGAATTTGAGTATTTGGATGCAAAGTAAGCATGACTGTAGTTTAAATAGAGAATGCTACTCCCATAATGGAGTGAGAACACTTTCATATATATCCTTTCCAGTCATTTAAAAATGGAAATTTCTTGACCACGTGAAATATTTTGCATAGATGCAGATCTTTTGTCAAAGCACAAACACTTCAGCCAGGGCTGTGCTGTGTTTTAAACTGAATGCAAGCTTCAGATTTTATTCTTCCATCACTGTTCAATCAAACACAAAATGAGAAACAATCATCATGATATACTAGTACTGAAATAATTATTCTGTTACATGCAGTGTACTTTTATTCTGATAATAGCTCCAGTTTTGCTTTTGCATGATGAGGAAATAAAAATTGAGTAATGACTTTATGAATAAGCTCTTATTCATAAACAGATGCATGTAGATCAAACATACCCTTCAGTTTATTCATTCAATAAACCTTTACTTGTTATGCTGATACAGATGCATACTCTGCAGGGTCTAAATATCTGAGGATATGCTTCTTTTCTATCAAGTATGACATAGATTTAGGTATTATGAACATTTTAAAACCCTCAACCTCATGTTCAGGTAGTGAATAGATCATGGATGAGCTTCATGATCTGTTTTGTTGCAAGCAAACAAATCCCTTTCTTGACAGAAAAGGTTTTTTCTAAATAATCAGTTTTTATGATAGGCTCATAAACTTCCATTAATAAAATAAAATAAAATAGTAATATATTGATTTTATGCATTATAAGTCTAGTCTTTTTATAGGCTGAAGAAGGTGCTCCTCAGAGGGCTGGAGCACCTGTCCTAGAAATACAGCTGAGAGTTATTCAGCCTGGAGAAGAGAAGGCTCTGGGGAGACCTTAGAGGAACTTCCAGCACATAAAGGGGTCATAAAAAAGAGTGACCTTTTACACAAGCAGGTAATGATAGGGCAAGGAGAAAGAGTTTTAAACTAAAAACTAAGAGATTTATATTAGATGGTAGAAATTCTTCCCTGTGGGAGAGTGGGGAGGCTCTGGCACAGGCTGCCCAGAGAAGCTGTGGCTGCCCCTGGATCCCTGGCAGTGCCCAAAGCCAGGTTGGACGGGGCTTGGAGCACCCTGGGGGAGTGGAAGGTGTCCCTGCCCATGGCAGGGGTGGAAGGAGATGAGCTTCAAGGTCCTTCCAACCCAAACCAGATAAAGATTGAACAGTTTCTCACACGAGTTCAATGCCTGTTTCATGGCAGGCCCTTCTCCAAAGAGTCTTTAGAGCAGAAAAGGGATGCACTAGCTATGCTCACTCCCTGTGCTGCTAATCACAATTATTATCACCTCTTTGAAAGGATGGCAACAGGCCTGAAAATGTGTGTCAATCCCCTCTCAGGTACAACAGCTGCAAAATTAACAATGGATAGAAATTATTTTTTAAAATCATAATGTATTTATTATTCATGTTACTCTTCACAGTGACTTGGACTCAAGTGAATATCTATTGGAATAATTTTCTGTGAAGACGAGATGTAATTTTGGCCACTTTTTACATGACAATTTCTTTCTTTAGTGATCATTGACAGTTGAATTGCTGAAACTTCAGTTGTCAAGTCTGAAACAGTCTACATCTGGGAAAATTTTCAGGATAAAAGCAAGACTTCTGTTTTATAGGTAATTTTCCACATGACTAAGGGACAACAAAAAGTTGTTTTTCCCTCTTTTGAGAGGCCAGCTCCATCACATTAATTTGATTATCCTAATACTGTTAATATTTAATAACTGTTAAGTGTTCTAGGAATTTAGAGCCTGGATTATATCTTCTTTCAGCTAGATTTCATAGACATAGGCCAGTCTTCTTACCACAACAAAAAAAATAATACATGGATCTGATTCTGCAATCATCCAGTCAAAGATCCTACTGCCTCAGTGGTATGGGTTCAGACTCTTTGTATGGGGTGTGTGTAAGGTGAATACCTGCAAAGTTTTTCAGTCAAAAGCTACATTAAATTTTCCTAGTGCGACTCGAGCTCACAAAAGGATGGAAATTCTCAGCATTAAGCTTCTAAGACTGCTGCAAAAGCGTGACTTGAAGTCAGGTTACAGCGGTTCCCTGTTGTGCCTTGATCCTGCTCACAAATGTCTGTTTTTCTGTTGGTGCAGACAAAAGTTAAAGTGAAGTCTTTTTAAAAGTTAGAAGGGATAAAAGAATCCTCAAGCTCTTCTAGGGATATGAAAGCATAAAGGTCTGCAGTGACTGAGGTTTTGAGAATCAGAAAATTTCCTTTGTGTGTCAGTCTGGAAGTGGTAAATGGAGCTGAACAAGGGCAGCTCTGTCTTGAGGACACAAGAGCATTATGAAATATGGTGCTGTCACCCCACGAAGAACCACGTAACCTGAGTGGCTGTGTTGCCTGTTATAACACCTCAGAGAGCCTCCATGGTCAAATGGCTATCATTTGATCATCCTACAGGATCTTATTATTTCACTAGGCCTAAGAATTTTAAAAAATCGGTTTGACTCTACAGAGGGTTCTCCATTACCTGAAAACTATGCCTTTTCAAACACACTTTTCTTAGGGTGGGGTGGAGAGAGAAATATTTATCCTATAAGGTAATGAGTCCGAGCAGTGCATCAGAGCCTGCTGTGCAAATTAGGAGACAAATGGATCAGGGCAAGTAAAAACATAAGAATTTGTGTTGCACAGGCTTGGTAACTACAATATTGGTGTGATGGAAGGAGCAAGTCCCTCATTTGGTAACTTTGCATAAAACACAACTGTTCCTCTGTGTATGTGTGTGTGTGTGTGTGTGTGTGTGCAAACTTTGCAATGCTTTGCTCGAAGGCCTCTGTGTAATCCTGGGCAGCAGATCAAGTGGGGGATGCAGATGAATTGCAGGAGTCTGCCCCTGAGGGATGGAATAAGTTCAGCAGTCGGATAAGCACTGAGGTAGCAGTAGCTTGTTCCTAGGGTCATCCTATAAATATTTATAATTTCACAATTAGTTCAGAGGCAGTTGCTGTGGAGCCAATCAGTAGAAACTGATAAAGAGAAGAATTTTTAATATGGCCCATTTAAGTGCAGCTCCTCTACCCCTATCACACTTAGGGGAAAGAATTTCTAATTCAGACAAATTTTGCCAGTTTGAAATAGTTATGCTGCTAAGGCTACATTAGGAGCTCAGTGTGGCATCTACCTAACAGAAAGTGATTCTATACTTGTAGAATATATTAGATATTAGAATACAATAGAAAATAATAGAATAGGTAAATACCTCACAGTTACTGATTCAAAGTCATCCTAACATTCAAGCAAAGTTAGAATTTAACTTTATTCTTACTTTTTCTTCCCATTTTCCTTTTGAGAACATATACTGTGAGCTTACAACTGTGCAAATGAAATGCACAGTGACAACCCATGAGTCAAACTAAAGGGATGCTTATTATATTGCACATGAAAAAACATTTTTAATAGATTGTTCATCAAGAAAGCAAAGTGACAACTGTGACTCAATCTTGAAAGCAGAAACAAGTAATACAGGGGAAAAACAACTAATGGCAAGTGCTAGATGTTCTTTCATGCTGCTGGAAATTCCACTCACTCCTTTTTGAAACAGTCCATGTCTTGGAAAGAAAAATTTGTGTATTTAACTTTTAAACTGATGTTTCTTTTCACACAGAAACAATCCATTGACTGATTAATTTAATTCAGACGAATTAATAGTTTTCATATAGATTATTTTCACATTCAAAAAGGGATTTCTATTGGCTTCTTAATCTAGAAGAATTTGTTTCAGTGTCATTTCATCCAGCTGACTTAAATAGCCTAAGGTGACTTGACGTATGACCTCCTAAAATTATTTTAGTTCTTTGATGAAATTATTTTCTAATTTATACTTGGGAAAAAATTAGAGAATGGATTCTGATCTCTGGGAAATGCTTTGGAGTCCCAGTATGCTCCACCTCTTGCATGGAAATTACAAGTGAGCTTGACTCTGTCTTGCAAACTGCAAAACGTGACTAATCAGGCACCTTTTATTTTGTTTGCTTCTTCAACAAAATCCAAGGAATGAAAGAACAACTTTGCTCCATGAACCCATGGAATATGGCACTAAAATCACTGTTTATATACAAAGACAACCACAGTGAACCTTCTCCTCTCTTCAGTAGAGCAATGAAGAGCCTGGATTCAGCTCCATTGCATCAGTGACCTCAACCATCATCAGATTTTTTTATGCACAACGGTACAGAAATCTTTCAAACTCAGCTGGAAAACAGCTGCTGTGGTGTTCATTGTTGCTGCTATTCAAATCTGATTGAGTCATCCAAATCCTAAGTGTAACCACGTGAGTTACTGGAGTTAGGGAATCCACCAATTATCTGTGGGTACACTCCTAGAATTGAGCTACAGCCAGGGTATATATTGAGTTAATACACAGCAATAAGTGATGCTGTTTTGTATTTCAAACTATATAAATACATCTAAACCAAACTTCAGATCATCATACCATACCTTCATTTACCACTGTGATTGTTGCAAAATAAAGACAATTTCCAGAGATGAAAATGTAACATCCTAAAAGATTTAATTGGCCAGTACTTGTCAAACACCAGGATAATGCATCAGTTTTGATGGATCTTTAAAAAGTATTTTTCCTTTTGCATATTTTTCCTTTTATGGAAACTAAACCTTCTTGAAGTACATAATGAATTTACTTTAATGTGTTTGAATAGAAATACAGTTTTCTGAGGCTCTGTCCAAAGTACTTTCCTAATCCACAAGTTTCACTTGAAAAATCCTGAGGATTTAGACATATTAATTGAAATTCTTCAGAATGAAACAGCGTGGTTGAATGCTTTAATAAAAAGATCACTAAGTTATAAGAAAAATACTGTCAGTATGTCCTTTTTATAAAAGTACTTTTTAGAGTGAGACAAAGATCACCTGCTGGCAAAGTCTGGAAGTTCTGTACAGAATCAGAAAAGAGGAAATAAATGTGACTTGTCTATTCATTTTTCCACCGTCTTGTGGCAGGTTCTTATACAAAGTTTAAGGGAAAAGTCTTCCACATCCTTATGCAAGTCATTTTCATTCATAAAAGAATTCCTGTGTGAGCCATTGGAGCTACTAATTTTAAGAGAGGCTATTTTGTCTTTAATATGAAAGGTTTTTCATAGCTGAAGTATATTTGGAAGCGGGACAGGTTGAGAAATATTTTTACCTCATGGTAAAAATGGAAAGACAAAATGAAAGGGTCTGGCATGGTGTCTTTGGGTGCAGGAATAATGACATTAAGAGTGCCAGGCATAAAGTGTCACACCTGGACATACTCCTGGGAAAGATGGAATTGAAAAGTCAGAGTCTGCACAGATTAATGTGCGTAGCCTGTGATTTGGCTACAGAGAACTAGATAAATGGAGTTTGAGAAATGATTTAGTTAATTTATAAATTGATAAGTTAAAAGAAAAAAAACCTTGATGACTTTGTAAGCCTTCTGTTTGCTGTTTATTAAGGTCAACTTGTATTGGCACCAAGAATGAAGATTGGCAAACCTAAATATAACATGGCTCAAGAGACCTTCACAAATCTTTCATTGTCTGATAACCAGCCTGGAGAGAGAGATATTTAGGTAGGAGTCACAGCAAAAATTGTGGCCAGATCTCTCACCTGCTCATTGACAATTCTGTGTTAGAAAATAATTACATTATGTAAGCATGGAGTACAACACAAACACGGCTCGGTGCGTTTGTAGTTGTATCTTTATCCTTAACATGAGAGCAGGAACAGGAATTAAAATGTCCTGCCTCCCAAAGCTCCTGATAAATATATCTACAAAACCTGGAATTAAAAGAGTTTTAAAGAAATGCATGTGGTAGAGGAAGATGGAGGCCAGAGAAGACAGGAAAAAAAGAAAGAAATTGATTTGTATGGATGCAAATTTTGCTATAATAAAGCTCTGCACCATGATATATTGGACTGTCTTTGGTTTATATTTCTATAGACACTGCAGAAGTCAAGTTCCACTCCCCCCATTTCAAGCAGCCTGGATTAAAGACCTGAATTAGAGACAATATTTTGAGATCCAGTTACGATGAAACTAATCCCCCCAAAGTGTATCATGCTAAATCAGAAAAGAATAAATTGGTGATTTCCTTTAATTGTAGTTTTTAGCTCTGGTACTTTTCTTGGTCTCGTCAGATAAAACAGAGGGAACTGCTCGGCTGCCAATGTCCTTCTCTGTCTGGCAAAATGAGGTGTCCTTGAATGTACTCTTATTAGTGCTTTAACTTTCTCCCTCGTACATTTGAAGCAGCTGACACCTTACCAAGTTCTGCTCCCAGCAGGGATTAGAATGGCTCCCAGATCCCAAATCTTCACTGCAATCCTCCCGCAGTTGTAATATTTGCTGCAAATTTCCCGGACACCAGAGGAAAACCACAGCCCATAATCATCTGTCAATGACACAGGACAGTGAAGAGTGAGCCTGATTCAGACAGTTGTTTTACTGCACTCAGCTTCCTCCAGATGCTTTTGGAGAAGGCTTTGTGCTGTGGGCAGGTGCTGGCATTCCTCTTCCCAGCTCCTTCAGTCTTTCTGAGCAGCAATGAGCAAGTGCTCCTGGAGAAATGACATCTTGAAGTTTTATTTCTGTCTTGGCTTTTTAAAAGCCTTTTTCCTCATGTGTCCCAATGACTCGACTCATCCACTATTGTTATTTCAGAAGCTGCACTGTTCGGCATCTAAACAGAAAACACTTTTTCAGTATTCATTTGTTCATTAACGAGCCAATTAAACAGTTTCCCTCTCCTTAGTAAAATATGGGAGCATCGAACTATCTACCCCTGCCTTTGTTGGGAACTGCCCCGGATATGTTCATAATTTTTTATTTGTAACTATTTTACAGCTAGTAGTGCAATAAGGCAAGGTTGCATTTTGCTTTACTGGTACACTAATCTGGCTGTTCCCAAGCACGATTCACACAGTTCCTCATGGCTGGTGAGTAGATATGGATGGCAGCAAGTCTTCATTTGCTCTTCTCAAATCTGCCACATCACCTGTACACTGCGGAGCCAGCTGTCCATCTAACTCAGGTTTTGCACCTCATCCCTCTGAATGTTCATTAAACTTTGGAGCTTCCCTCTAGGCTTCCCTGGGTTTGACTCTGTGTTTTCTGATCTGTCTGGTAAGCAGGATTCCGTGGGTATCCTTAGGGCAGTGAATTGCCTCTCAGAGGGGGGATTCCACCCAAGATGGGTTGGTTCTGGCAGCCTGCTGCTGGGCCAGCAGCGCAAGAACTCAGGATATTTGTCCAACCCTGTTAGCAAGGATCCTGACCTCACCAGCCCTTTATTGCTCTTGGGAGATATAATCTCTTTCTAACTCAGTTAATGACAAAGAGGAATTAGGATGAAAACTTGTGGTGGCCAAGGGGTACTGGGTGTCTGGTGGTCCTGCCATGAAGAGAGAGTCACAAAACAAGTATTCTTTCTTACTTCTCTGTAATAAGGATGATAATAATGCTGCTCTCTTCTGTGATTTTTGGTCTCTTATCTAAGAAATCTATCTGTGAAATAGTCTGTCCTTTACCAGACAGAAATCTCTTTTGATCAATTTATATTTTTATCAAAGATAGTTATTCTGGGGCAGGCTGTCTATCTTTTAATTAGCTGAAAAAACATCAAAGGCTTTGGATTCCATCCAGCATAGAACAAGGACATTCTGAAATCTCAGAGATTTTAGCAAGAAAACTGCCTCAGTCCAAAGGGAAATTCATGGCCAAATGAACGTGCTGACTGAGGAGGAGCACGAGCTCCTCAGGAGGCCTAGAGAGGAGAGGAAGACTTCTGAGGAGGAAGGATGATGTGAGTTGGAGCATATATCCTTCCCACAGCAGAAGGCTCACCCGAGGAGCTGAGCTTCAAAGACTTTCCTGCAGATAACCTTCTACTCCAGGCAGTGGCTGTGGAAAAATCTTGTGAGGAAGTTGAAAGAAAATAATCTTTTTCAGGGGTAGGAGAGTCAATGGCAGCTCTGCCTCAGCCGAGTCTGTATTTTTATTTGTTTGTCAAAACCAGGCTCACATAATGATGAAATTGATTTTCTGTCACACTTTTTTTTTTTTGTTGTCTCCTGGCACTTTGGGCAATAGGTCTCCAGACTGCAACAAAAATCCCATATATTTTTCCAGGAATTAGTAACTACAGCTGCCTAAATGATGGTGAGGGTGGATGCTGGTTTGGAACATCTTAATTATTCTGAAAATAACGTCAGGGTTATAATTTAAATTATGTGCAAATAAAAAAATCCTGTTAAAAGAATATTGAATTAGTATCTCAGTTTAATAATGGACAGAGTGATTTAGATAAAAGTATGAAGGTTGAGCAGGCACAGCTAATGGAACCAGTAAGCTAGGAGAAGGAAACAAGGATCTTGTGGGAAATGTATGCGATTTTCATTTCATTTGTTTTAGATAGTGGTTGGCCTAGAAATGTGATACATATTGATTTAGCACTAATGATGATCAGACACTGATGGAAGCAACAAAAAGCAAACACAAATCCCAGCAAACATTTATGAAGTTACTTGGGAATGAAAGTACCTCTGTAAGAATCACTGAACGAGAACAGTTTTTCTGAGGTTCATCAGTAGTTAGGACCGATGGGTTCAGACAGAGGCTTGAGGACATGCCTGTGCAGACAGCACTTACAACTCAATTGACAATGCTAGGGCTTTTTGTTTGTTTTAACAGTCTTGTCATACAAAGGGAGCCACAAAAAGATAGAAAAGGGCTTGTTTTGCTAGGGAATAAAAAGACCCCCACATGTTTCTCTGGTTTAGTCCCTCAGTTGCAGTCTGATTTCATGTCCCTGTCCTGGCTGATGTAAGGACTGAAGAGAGCTCCAGCCTGATCTGCACTGATTCCTGCTTGGAAACAGTCTGTGTAGTGCGGGGCTGCAAAGTCTGGTCCGAAAGTCACCAGAATAAACAGGAGCTAATGAGGTGTTTCAGGCCATACCCACCCTCCTGCACTCACAGGCACTGCCAACAGAGCACAGGATTACTGAGTGATTTTACTGTTCAGCATCTATTACTCTAAACAGTCATGAAGGGATATCAATACCATTATCCTAAGGAGGAGAATTCAGAAGGCTTTTATTTGTGCATGGAAGATCTGGCGTTTAATGACTTGGAACGTTCTTGCTTGAAGCAGAACATATTTTATAACACAGCACCACCCCCCAAGGCTTGTGGGAAGTGCTGATGCACGGGAGCTCACAGGGACCTGCCGTACACCGTGGCTATTGTGCTGCTTCCAGTCACTTATTGAAAGTTTGAGAAAAGCAGTTTTGGTTATGTTCTGTGGATTCAAAAAAATATAATCAGCTATGGCACTGCACAGAGTAGGCTGATGAGAAATGACAAAACAGACTGTCACGTTAGGAATTTAAAAGGGACTCACTTTCCGTCCTTCCTTATTTCACTCTGTTAAATACATATACTTCATTTTAAAGACATCTTTGATCACTCATGTGTTGTTAAATCGTACAGAGGTGTGCAATATCATGTTGGGATTACCTTTCTCTGCAAATTGCAACCACAATCAAACATGTACAAGGAATATTTGTTGCAGGGCAAGTGTCTTTGCTATGTCTCAATCCATTGCTATGTATGTTTATTTGGCTTTCATGATACCTTCTTTCTGTCTTCGTGAAGAAATGACAGTTTGCTTTGAGAAGATAAAATGAAGATAAAAGTTTAATTCAAGTGGGTTTGTTTCTATTAGCTGTTAGCCAGGAGGAAGGAAAGACGGTACAAAGCAGCCCTTGACATTTGGAAACTCATGTACCACTGAGTATGAAGAAAATCTGTCAGGAGAAAGTAAGAATAAAATTTCAAATTTTTTTTTACTATCTCTCCCTGCTGTATCAGGGATTACAAGAACCTGTATTTTGTTTGGGCTTTTAGAAAGAATAGTCTCTCTTTGCTGGTACATTTATTTTGCCACAAGCTTGCTAGGTTTCTGTTCTTGTCTCACCATTCTTTTCGAGCACCACTGAAGCAGAGCCCCAGGCCTAGAGCTTTATAAAGACATGACTCACATGTTCTTTGAGATTGGCCTTTGCTATTTGGGAGCACCGGGGTGGTGGTGCTAAGGAAACAGTGAGATTTGCTCAGTTCATATCCACCATCTCCGAGGGAATCTTCTCTTAAGCCAAGCAATGCAAAGCAGATTTTGAAACGAATTTGTCATTTATTAATTAATTAAAATGTCCTGTGTAGAGCTGTCACTGAGCTTTGTGAAACCCGACGCAAGGCTGCTTGCGGTGGGGCAGGTTTTGTGCACCAGAGGATGGCAAGAACGTGCACTAAAAGCTGCCTGTGGGCACTCACTTCCTAGCCAGCAGAGAGGTGGGGTTCCTGCCATGCAAACCATCTCAGCTGCGGGTGCCCGCTGGACGAGGGTGACCCACTCAGGCTGTGGCATTGCCTGTTTCCCTGTGCTGGCTGCCTGGTCTGCGTTCCTAGATCAGGCATAGATATTCTCACTATAGATGGCCGAAGCTATTCCTGCCCATGCCTGCAGGAATAGCAGGATAAGCAGATCAGGCTTGCCCAGATAGCATTTTAATTCTGTACTCATGGAAATGTTTCAGCCGGTAATTAGAGCTGACCCTGTTCACCTGGGAATGCTAGGAACAGAAAAGCTGTTCATGTACATTATTGTGCTCAATTAGCCAAGCAAAGCCCTGTTGAGAATCGGACTATTGTTTAATTTTTTTTTTTAGAGCCAAAAAGTACAGAAAGGGAGAGTTGACAGCTGAAGAACAGCAGGGGGATTGTAGCCTCAGAGTTCTTATTCGAGAGACACTCGTATAGGAATACATACTCAGAGCTAGGAGAGTAGCTAAGGAATTGACATTGTAGCTGGTTAAGGATGTAAGGGGAGCCCAAAGATCATTCCCAATTATCAATAGAATTCTAGCTTCTGCTTTGCTTCTGTCTTCCCTGCTCTAAGTTGTAAAGCAATACCTTGTAGAACCTACCCTCACATTTTTATTTAAAGACTTCAGATGCAAAGTGTTAACACCTCTAATTTAGGGTCTTTTTGGATTTGGTTGTCTTAAGTGTACTGTTGTTTTCTTAGGAGAATGGTTCTTCTAGCTAATGATATTCTCATTTTATGAGAGGACACACAGGCAAGACTGGATCAGGAGTACTGTGCCAAGCTGAGACACCTCCTCCTGGTAGTGACATGTTTTGTTGAATGTAAAACTTGAGAACTGAGGCCTTTATTGATGTAACAGCGACTCTGTCCATGTTCCAAGGAAAAAAACCAGCAGTACAGAAAGGCACGAGTGCCTTCCAGAACTCAAAATCATAGAACTGTAGAATAGTTTGGGTTGGAAGGGACCTTAAAGCTCCTCTAGTTCCAAACCCAGACTACACTTGTATTTGAGTGAGATGTTTGAATCAATTACTGCAGTCAACAGCATAGAGCACACAGATTTTACAAGCAGTAAAATAATTCAAATCCGATAGCTGGACACAGCAAATGACAGCATGTTTTCTGTCTTGATATCACGAGATTAACAATCTGCTGCTGCAGAATAGGCTGTAGGGCAAACTGGATAATGCTGGCAGATTTAAGAGCTCGCAGGGTGGAGAGATGTGATTCACAGCTGGTCAGGACTGAGGGGAGTCAGGGAGTAGATCTTATGGCCAGCTGTGAGTCCCTGAGGGCACACATGAAACAGTGTGAGTCATGTAAAAATTATGGACTGACAGTGGAAAGAGATTGTCTGAACCCATAAAATTCCTTCCCAAGTCCGAGCACAATAATTCTCCTCTTTGTTCTCATTTAATGATGAAGTCTGTGTTTTGGAATGTTACTTTTCCTGATTCTGATGAAAGAATCACTTTCACTTAGACCAGTGCTATGCTTAGAAAACTAAAGATGTGTATTGCAGTATGAAAGGTAGCTGATGCCATATAGGCAGTCAGCTACAGTTTGCTGAAGCAGAATTCAAGGATTCAGCACCAGAGAGGAGATGAGATGACCTCCTCTGAAGACCCAAAAAGTGATGGGAAAGGTGATTGTCAGCAAAATGATCAGACAGCTGATGGAAATGACAAAACAGAAAACAAGTCCTCCTGCCCTGTTGGTTTTTTTTGGGCTTTTAAATTAACTGTACTTTTGCCTCTGGCCTACATGTGTGCATTTTTGCTGTGTGTTTATAGAGGTAAAATATTTCTGGTAGTACTCTGAAGTAATAATTTGTCCTTTGTACACTATTTTCTGCATGTTTAAATGTGCACATGATGTAATTTGCAAATTCTAATCAGGAATGTAAATCCCAGGGAAGTGTTCAAGTCAGATGTCATCTGAATGCTTAAACGGGTTTCTACTTATGCCATTATAATATTGAACTCAAATAATACAGTTGAAGAGGACATTTTTTGTTTTTATAAAGAGTAAAAAGTTGTCAAAAGTCATGGAATCATAGGGAAGGCTTTACAGTATTTTGTGTACGCACTTGTGTGTGTATAGATGACATGTACATTGAATTGCTCTGGAGATATTGCCTCAGAATGAAAAGGTTAAAGTCAGGTCTTCTGATGCCAATACTTCCCAGATAACACCACTATCAGATTGTTGTGTTGGAAATCTGATAGTGGATAAGAGTATAATGATTTTTTTTCCTTCTGAATTTGTTCCCTCTCTTTTGTTTTATTTTCAGAGCACCAAGAGAGCAATTTTAGCACAAATCCAGGGGAGGCGAGGTCTGGTAAGGTGATGGTTGTTTCTTCCTTCAGTGTTTCACACACATATTTGTGAATGCTGTGTACACTTATATAAAAACCCTAAGTTTATAAGTGGTGATAGAAACTGATTTCTGAATTCATGACAGTAAAACCCAGTTAAGACAATCTGAGTAGTGTAAATGAGATTACAGTGTTACACAGCTGAGTGTTAGCTCATTCTGCTGCTTACTGTCACGCCGAATCTAGTTTGGGAAAAACCAGAATCCCTTAATAAAGGGTGTTCCTTCTACTTCATCTGGTAATATAGTTTACATACTGGAAATGTAACCAATTTGCCACTAAACTATTCTTCCAGTGTTCAGTCTAGAATAAAAAATGATTGCTGCAATAAACAGAGCCAAAGTGGTTGTTAAGTTCTCCCTTTCCAGGCCTGGTGAAATATTGTTTCCACATTTGAAACAAAGGCATGTTTATGTTCTACAGGACTGTTATATTTGTTTCATGAATAGATAGGTTTCAAAATGATTTACATGTGTCATAAGGCTCATCAATGCTATAAATATTTTAGTCTGGATAGAGGAGGAAAAAATATTTTTAAAAAACAGTAATAAAAGAATGTCTAGCTATTTCTTACCAAACTATTTGGAAAAGGTGAAAACCCTTTCTAAGTTGTCATGCTGATGGAAGCTTCAAAAAATAAAATGCATTTGTATATTTTGGAGATATACTTAAAGGGGAGTCATAAACTGTGTTTTGTTTGTTCCATTTAAATTTGATCTTTTATAACTGTAATGTGAGTTGAGAGGTCTTGTTCTGCAACAGCTTTCAGATATTTCTGTGTAAAATAATGGATTTTTGTTTACGTAAATTATAAGATATTTTAACAAACTTAAATTGAACACCACCTTGTTCTTCAAATGGTTACATTTTAAGAACTCTATTTGGAAGAGAGTCCTAATTTGGATGATTTGCTGCCCCTTAAGATCAACATGGGGTTTAATTTTTAACTGTGTTCTATTAAAAGACAAAAATAATGAAATTCTAACATATTTTTGCTATGTGTCAAAGCCAAATCTGGACATCTCTTATCATGGAGAGACTAAACACCTCTTGTACAAGGACTTGAGCAAGCACAATAAAAGAAATCCTTGGAGGCAAAGCCCTGGGTCTTGCACGGAGTCGAGGGCTTTCAGTTCTCTCAGAAATCACAGCTGTGTCCTGTAACAGCCCTGCATCACTTACTGCAGCAGGAGACTTGGTGCTGCAGAAAGGATCTGTGCCTGATGATTCATTTTTAAGCTTTAAACAAATCAATGAAATGTAAAATTCTTAAGACCTGTTCGGTCCCATGGAGAGAAAGGAAATGATGTTTCTGCCCTGACTGCATGACTGTATTATCTTCTGATAATTGGCTTTTGGGCTCAGTAATAAAATAAAATTTTTTTCTGCTCCGTGCACAATCTGACTTTTTATAAGGAAGTGACAGCAGTGCAGAACATAAAATGCAGTGGAAAAAAGAGCTGTGGAAGGCAGTGCATTAACAACTATGGTGTGCTAGCAAAAGCAGCTGGGAAGCAGTAACGTGAGAAACAGTTTTGAACCAAGCTGCTGCAGGCCTGGGTCCTGGTGCTGTCATATCTCTCATGTGGGCAGCTTCACTGGGTTCCAAAGCTCGGTACCACTGCAGCTTTGGAAGTTCTCAGAGAAATGTCTGACGCCGTCTTCACATCGCTGCATACTCTGAGATTTCTGCAGACGAGTTCTTCAGGACTCATTTAATGAAAAGGAAAGTGTTTTCTTATTTCTGTAAGTGCATAATAGAATTTCAATGGCCAAGCAAGAAGTGGCTGCTGATACTCAACCTGTGAAAAGTTATATTTTGCACATTAACCCCTCTTTAGGCAGAGGAAGATACCTTCTCCTGCATTTTAGTAACGTACAAAACATTCTTTGTCCTGATGAGGTTCTTTGCCCATTTTTTTTATACCAATGGAAACATCTAAGATTTTCTTGACTTACATTTTACTCTGAGGGGAAACTGAAGGAAAAAAGTAAGAGTACTTAGTTCTTTATTTTATATATTGGTGTTTGAAAACAAAGTGCTCACATACAACTCTGAAAATCCGATCATCTGCAGTAACTGTTTTTTTTCTTTGGAAATGGGTGAGTTGCTACAGATTTTTCCTACCTTAGCTCCTCATGCCATTCCCTGTAAAAAGTTATATGTGCTGTTATGCATTTGCTATGCTTTTGTGATGGATTTTTTCAGACATATTAAATGCCTTTACATGACAGAGATGTTATAAATATTGTGCTTTGTAATCTACCGTACCATGAAATAACAGATTATTTCTCAGTTGAAGAATCAGCTGTGCTCTGTATTAATACGAGACCTTTCTTAGATTCAAAAGGTATCTAACAACAGTTGGAAACCATTTCTGGCAAGATGACAAGAATTTAATAATTTTTCCTGTCTCTCATCCCACATCCATTGCAGTGCACGTGTAGAATCCAGTGCAGTACAGTCATTCTTTCAATATAACATTATAAACAAAGGTATATACACAGAAACACAAAGTTCAAGTAGTGCAGTCACCACCTAATGCATATTTTATATTCCATTATTACATTATAATGGAATATAAAATATATACATTATATTTTATGTTAAATTATTATATTAATGTATATTTTATTTCACTCTTGAGTTATTGCTGAAAATAGTTTGGGTATCTTACTGAAACATGCAACTTTTATTGCTAGTGGTCCTCCACCCTGGTGTATTACCTGTCAGAGAGATGCTGAGCATAAGATTTTGGATCTTTTTGTTATGTGTCAGTACTCTCCTTAGCAAGAAGATTTCTATTAGTACAAATGGGTGAAACTCAGGTATTTAGGTGCTTTGAGAATATTCTTTAAACATGTTATAGTATTTAATCCTCTGGTTTTGAGAGTTTAAAGGAGTATTTCCAGATTGTGCAGATGCATTTTGATTTTTTTTTTTTTCTAGTACAAGAATATTATTTGATCAAAAATACTCTGGGAACAATACAGAATGCATATGATGCACGTGCTTTTATATGACATCGCTTTTAGAAATGTAAAGAGAACCTGAAATTAAAGGATTTATTTTTCAGTTGTCATGTCATTCTTAAAATCACTAATCTGGGAGATAAGTCAGTGCTGAATCTTTAGGTGATTGCCTCTGTCTTGTGTGATTTATAGTAAAAGGACATAATGCACCTGAAGTGAAGTCACTGGCAACCCTTCCCATCTCTCATGCAAGTTGAACTCTAAATCAGCATGGTTTGATTTTTAAAGCATAAGTGATATCAGAATATGTGTTTGTTCGTATAGTTGCATAAGAATGGATTTACTTCAGTGCCACCCACTAAGATCGAAATACTCTGTTTATTCTTATTTCTAAAATTAAGTAACAGTGCTTACAGTTGTGGCTGGAACAGGCAGGTGAGGAATGTTTTAACTTAATCAAATAATATCCTATATTGAAGTCTTGTTATTTCATCATAAGGGCTTTGGATCCTTTTTGTCCTTGGCTCACACATTGATAGGTGACCTTGTTTTCCTGAAAGAAATAATGGATCTCTGTAGAGTAAAAGAAGTTACCCTAGCCTCAAGTGTAATGTTCAAATCCATCAAGACTCAGGTGAATACACACACAAAAGAGATGCATTTCCAGGACAGAAGCATTTGCTGTTTGCCACTAAAGTGTATCAGAAATCAGAAGGAAAATACAGAGCTGAAAAACTGCCAGGCTTTGTCATGGATCTGTGATACTTCTCTTCACACTTTGTTTTCTGTGGTCAACAGAGTTCATGAGACCCTTGGCTTTCATTTTCAGTGAAATTGTTTCTGACCATTGTTTGGAGAAAGCCTGAAAATCTGAAGCAAGGACACCTAATAGCATCAGAAAAATAGGAGGCAGGGAAGAAACTTTACAGCTTTTCTTCAAACAAAGTTTCATGGCTTTTAAGGCAGTATTATGATTTTTTCAGGGCACTGAATTAGATTTTTTTTTTTTTAATCTTTGTGCTTGGCAGTGATAAAAATAATATGTTGAGACATGATTAAACACATTCTGGGAATAAATCATGAGGAGATTTGAAGCTGAAACAACCAGTGGGCAACTCTATTTGGGCTTTCTCACTTTCCTGTGAGAAGTTCACCTTATAAAAAGCAACAGTAATTTTGTATATCATGCTAAAATACAGCCATGATTTTAACAGCAATTGAGTGTGTGTGCAGAATTCTTCTACTGCTCGATATCAGTGCACCTAGCACACAGATCCAGGCTATAGCAGAGTTAAGCTTTTCCTATGTAAAAAGTGTGACCTTGAGAGAATGACCTGCATGTTGAGATTTAAGTACCTTGAACTAATCAAGTTTCAGCAGCCAAACTTTGGCCTTAGGTTGTCTGTGGGTTTTTTTATGGTTTATAGTCCTAGAAGAAACTGCTGGGATCCTTGTGATGTGTTTGTTTTGGCAATTGTTACGGGGAGTTGTTCTTTCCCTTATTGAGGCTATCATGATTTATCTCACTAAAAACTAGCAGACTTGTACTAGCTGCAGTACAAATGAATGGAAAACCCAATATGTTGTTTGTCTTTGTAATTCATTATAATTTAGCTTTGTGTGGACTTTCAGTAAATTCACATTGAAACTACCATTAATAAAACACTGATTCCCAGCTGTATGGGAGCCAAGTGGTTATTGCAAGGTAAACACACAGCACAAAGAATATTGGAATAGCTGGAGAAGCCCTTTCAGCTGAGGGATGGTTAACTGTAAACATACAATTTTCTGCAGATTTCAAGCATTCCATTCACAGGTGTTAAGAGTTGTTTGGTGTCAAATAATAATATTTTTAAGCATGAGATTGTGAGGGAACAAAACGGAGAAGGAAAGGAACAGTGTGGTCCCGCAGTTTTACAGTTATGTGGTTGAAGCATCTCTGAGACTGGGATCAAGTGAATCTTAGCTGTACTTCTAAACTATTCTTCAGTAACAGAGGGAATAGGCTTGAAATTTCGAAGATCAGCATGGAATTATTAAGGGTTTGTTATAATGCCTGACTAGTGAAAGCTTTATCCCAAGGTGTAAAATAAAATCTTCTCCAGTGTTTCCGAGCTGAGCAATCACATTGAAACAGCTTAGAAAAAGTATTTTTTAATGACTGGGGAAAGTTATTCGTCGTGGATAAGAGCTGGAAAACAGCACATTGTAATTCTAAAAGAAGCCAGATTTGTAGCAGGATAGAGATACTTGAATTTGATTCTAGCTATGTTTTTTCCAAGTAGACTATGGCTTTTACTATGTGGAAAGTGGTCTGCTGGCAGGAGGCGTCAGAACAGAATGGAATAATGTTTGTATTGGTTCAATGCCATCCAGTAATTTGAGATAAATTAATTTAGACAAAATAAGCAGAATTCTCTTAATTAACTTCAGTGTCTTGTAAGCCTAGAAAGTTCTCAGCCACCATATCCCATATGCCTTCCTTTCCTTTTCCACCCAGTTCCGTTCTCTTATGATTTCTTTATGAATAGATGGCATGTATTCTTCCTGAAGAGCTGTATAAATTTGCAAGTTGTTTTTTTGGGGTTTTTCTTTGGGTGACACCTGCTGATAAAGCAGAGGTCCTTGATATAAAACTCTTCAAATGCAAAAATTCCAGCTCTCTGTTTTGTCCTGTAGTTCATTTTGGATGCCTTGCTCATAATGAGCATTCTGATTTCTCCAAAGATTATTTTACTATAATATAGGGAGATTACCAGTACAAGTGCATTTAATAGGATTTTGTTTGTTTCACAGAATGAAACTTCCACAGGCCCGAGGCTCTTTAGCATGATGCATCAAGTACTATTCGCTGCATTAAACACCAGTAGAACACACACAGCACCGCTGTGCAGGGTGTTAATGAGATACCTTGTTTTCCTTTCCCTCTCTTGGATCATCTAACCCATTACATGGAGGCGTTTCATCACGTTTCCTCGGAAGTTCAGAACTTCTCTGTAAGTGGCAGTTTGCACGGAGAGGTCAGTCAGTGTGTTCGCTCAGGGGTGTTGAGGGGACACAGGGCAGAGCCCAGAGGAGTCAGGGCTCTGTCAGTTGTGGTTCCCACGAGCTGCACTGCACAGTGAAAGGGAGCAGAGTGTGGGTGTAGGAAAGTCAAGCAGTCCGTGATCAACAAGAGATTTCTGTAGAAGAATTCTTAGAGCAGAATGGACACGGTCTGTATCTGCACGCAGTGAACAAGCCAGACTCAGCAGGGCCTGCTTGCCCTGAGTGCTGAGATTAACATGACTTAGTGCTGAGAGCGCCCTTGGGGTGTCCGTGAGGAAAAAGGGAGGTTTAACGGGATGCGATAACCGCGAGCTGGGAGGAGGGCGGACACTTGTTTGCCGTATGTTATCCAATTAGTAGACAGTAGATGTGTGTGATTTTACCTAAGTATCCAATCCTAGAGTTAGTTACAGTGCGTGGACAACGGATGGCTAGTTGGAAATGCTACATAATCCTGCTGGATTCGAGCAATAAAGGAGAACGCTATCTAACCGTCTGGGTGTTTGTCGTTACTCGGCTCCCATTCTCAGTGGAGGACCCTGCTTCAGATTTCTCCACCTGATTGTAACACCTGTGCTTCAATGAACACTCATGCTTATCTATACCTAGGACCAAAGGCATGCCTGCTTTTATCTGTGAAATCCCTTCTTTGCTGGGTAATTCTGGAACTGACATGGTCTTAATGGTGCTGAGCTGGGGAATGCTCTGCTGCACACAGAACAGAGATAAACCCTGTGGGTGCAGCAAGAGCTGATCTGGTGGTTTGGGGATACCATTAATATCTGGAGCTCCAGGGTTTAGCGTGCAGGAGTTAAAATCGGTGAATTCAATCTGACTTTAATGGACTAGTCAAATCATGAGGAGAGATTCTGGTGTTGAAAACACAGCTCTTAAGGGGAAAAGAGTCCCTTTTTTCACATGGAAATTTTGCAGATATTTCCAGGGAGAAGATTTTGAGTGTGTGTACTGGCATCAGGAGAGGAGGAAAGACTTGAGAAAGGAAGTTAGGAACACAGATATCAGAAAAACGGTGTGCAGAGGTACTGTGAATCCTGTCCTAAGGAGAAATCAAAAGCAGCCCATGCAAAGGGACCCACCTCGCTCTGGAGAACCCAATGGTGTTTATACATTGTCTGATTAGACACAGTAAAGGAGTGAAAGGGTGGAATTGAGATCTTCCTGAAGTATTTCAGTTGCTGACAATAAACGTGTTTATTAAATTTACTGCCAGTGGGAAAGACTAAAGGAGCAGACCATCTAAATACATTTGTATATTATTGTGTTTCTACTTTTCTTCCTAGAAGCTTTTATTCTCTTAGGAAACTTAGGAGGTCAAAACTCACTATTTACTTCTTCCCCAGCTCCTAAGGTTGGCTTAAAACATAATGAGATTTAAAAAAAACCCGAAGAATTTTTATTGCTTTTTATTTGCCTTGTTTTTGAGCCTTTAATTCTAACTATATGTTGAGGAACATTCATTAAATAAAAGCTGCAAAAACATCTTGAGCTTATGAATTCAGGAACCAGAGAAGCAGCTGCATGGCTTGGAAAGTGACTTTATTTAACATAATGATTTCCTGAAGCTGATCACTTGCTTATACTTATGGGAGTCTCAATGAACTTTGAAGAGCTCTGTTTCTTAGTTTTGATTTATATTATATGTTTCTACTGTTTATATAGAACATTTAACACCTTCTTGAAATGGTACTGCTCCAAGAGGCCCCAGTGGTCATTCACAGCTAGTTAGGACCACCAGTTCTCCTAAAAATTAGGCCATTTTACATCAAGAAATGAGACATTTTTGAAATCTGCTTTTTATCTGAAAGCCCAGTTGTGATGTGAAGTGCTATGATGAGCTCTCATATTATCCTCTCTTGCAAGGAGCCTGCACTATTAATTTTGTGAATGATTCTATTTATAGTTCTTATTCCACTAAAATTAAGAAGCAAAGAGTTCCTTTCGAAGCTTAATGAAGTCTTTTGAGTATAATTAGATGTGTTCCCTCAGATAAGGAATGGCTGACCAGTTGGTTCACTCCTTTAATCTTGTCCTGTTACCCTTATTTTAACTCCAATGAGTGACACATCTTTGCTGAAAGGCTGGAGGAACATTCTAAAGAGTGCCACCACCTCCTTCTCATAGGGGAAAAGGTCAAGCAGGGATGCAGCACAACAAATACCTGATTGCAGTAGCTCTGACAAAACCTTCATTGAGAGTCTCCAGTCTCTACAACCTCAGTTTAGGCATCAGTTACATCACAACTGTCTCATGAGTCAAGAGGAGAAGCAAAGAGCTCCATGTCACTTCCTGTGCTTTAATTCTGTTTGGAGAAATCTGGAATGTGGTTGGTGATGTGTTCATGGGCACTGCTAAAACATTGGGTGATGTGTTCATGGGCATGTTGGAGCACTTTAGAAAACATTTACAAAGATTTAACACGGAGTTATCAAATATGTCGATGTCTGAAAGTAACCTGATTTTGCATGTTATGCCTTGGTGTCCTTTATGTGCTTGGTAATTATGGGACGAGCAAGGGGTGGCAGACAGCTGGGGAAGTGTTTGAAGCCATGGTGCTCGTCACAGGTTAAACCCTGCCTCGAGGTGTGCAATATCAGCAGGACTCGAGGCAGGACTCATTTATTCTCTTGGCAATCTAATCTTCTGTAAATGTTCTGCCTCTTCAGGGAGGGTGCCTTTGGGTTACTAAATATTTATCAATGCTAACGTCTTTTTAAAACCGTATCCTTATCTTTATTGTATGAAGATAACATTAACTAGCCTGGGGGAGAGGGACATGAGGGAACTGATTGTGTTCTTTTATTTCTCCCAAGACTCAAACAGAAATTGTTTAAAATGTACTCCTAGCTCTTGCTGTTGCAGAGAGAACTTTTGACCTCTTAAAAATGATATTTGGATGTGTAATTAAATTTGGTATAGCTACAGTGTTTTCCTGAAGTTTGCAAATTGTTCTTCCAGAACCTTGATGCAGATTATGTGATATAGCTATTAAACATGCCTTATCTTTTGAACAGAAAGCAAAGATTAATGACTCAAACTAAAATGATGCATTAGATGTGTGTGATGAGATGCAGTCTTGCAGTGATGTAGGAATTGGAACCAGAGAAGATGAAAATGTTAAAATGAGATTAATAGAGCCACATGCTGAAGTCAAAAAAAAGTTACCCGTCCTGTACAAGGGGAAGAAAATAAATGCTTGAAATAACAGTTTGTCTTGCACATATTAAATACACATATAGTAACTCTTCAGAACTGTCTGTCTTTCGATTTTAGTCTCTGTAGTAAGCCTGTCTGCAACTTTGACAAAACAAAATCTTCCTGGGAAGAGAAGAAACTCTGCAGAATTTGTTCTGTATTTGTGTATACACTCCTAAAACTTCCAGAGAAGTTTTAGAAGTGAGTGTATACACAAATAAATTTTATTGGTAAATTTGAACAGATCTTAATCAGTTTCCAGGTGTAGTGTGTGGAAGGAATTTCTCCCCAGTCAGCTTGGTAATGACCTGTTGGCTTTTATTTTGCTTTGCTATACAGAATATGTTTCAGTCCACTTGCTGGGATCACCTGGGCATTTTGATCAGGAGATTTCTGTCCCTGTGGAGGTAGGATGATCCCACTGGGGGCTCTGCCCTGTGCTGTGACAGGAGCACTGGGAGCTGGTTCAGGAGACAGGGCCCAGCTTCTGTGTATGAACAGAACCAGGGCCTGGGGCCCGAGCATCGCTTGAGAGGTGCTGGGAGAGGCTTTTTTTGTGCTGACTCCACCATCTGAGCAGCTGATGCTCTTATGGAAGTTAACCTTCTTTAAAGAGATGTGATTTCTTCCTCTCTGTGAGCAATGTATTGGTACAAATGCTTGGATAACCCACCAGCAAAGATACTTTGTCTTACACATGAATTATATGGTTACCAAGTTGTGTGCTCTGCTCAGATGAAAGGGTGATATGGTTAATTTGGTTTCGTTTAAGGAAAATTTACAGGAAAATAAGCAGTTCTTTCATCTTTGTTTTCATATATAATTGACCTTTCTGGCAGGCCTATTTTGAATGGAAAAGCTGGATTAATTTCTAAGTTGGTTGAAAGTGACATAAATTAAATTGGTCTAATGAAATAAAATCATACTGTAGATATGAATTAAGATGCTTTAATCCCTAGGTAAAACAGGTTATGGACAGGGCTTCTGTCTCCCAGGAAGGAGTTACCATGATCTGTCATCACCTCTCTGCGGGTGCTCGCTAAAAGAGCTGTTCACATGAATATTCTCTAAAACTCCTTAAATGTGTAGGTTTAAGCTGTTGAAATTGGTGGGCTGATTTAGCTCATTAGTTTCTTGGCTGCCTTAGGTGAATCTGAGAGCACTTTCACCAGCAGAATCTGCCAGGTTAGTTGAGTGTCCTGTGCACTGGAAAATATTGTCAAGTAGGTGACTATTACAACTTCCACCAAACTACCTAAATCTGGAAGAGGGTATCTCTCTGCAAAATTTCTTTTAGTTTCCACTTCTGTTGGTAATTTTCATGTTTTCTATATTTATATTATTTTTTTCTTCAAAACGGGAGTCTTTTTAATGAGCATTTCCTTAAGTTGTTTTGAACATAGTTACCTGTGGAGGGCCTAATTCGTAAGTAATATATAATGGGATGTGAAATAAGTGTATGACTAAGAAAACAAAAAAAAAAAAAAAAAAAGCTGCAATGGTGGTAGAGATGCTAAGTGTTAAAATATTTTGAAGTTGTTGCCACAGAGGTAAGTGCAGTGGGATAGCACTGGCATGTTAGGAGACTGCATGGTTTAGTAAATAATTTTTTTCACCTGAGGATTAAGACTTATTTTAGGGTTGTGGAGAGATCAGCAATTTGGTTCCATTAAGATGTGGGAGTGAGTAAATACTTGCAGACAGTAATTACAGTGTGGTTTTGCTCCCCTATGGAGGAGAGATGGAAGTGGCGATACCAGGGGAGGAGGAGAGCTGGAGGGAGTGGAAGGGTGGCAGGAAGACAGATGAGGCAAAAGGAGTTGCATTTCAAAAGTGTTTGAAAAACTGTCATAAGTGGTTAGACAAAGTTTAATGTTAGATTGCAGTAGAGGAAAACCAGCACAGAATAGCTGAGTGATTGATGACTCAATCAAGATTCAGTTAGAAAAAAAAATCATCTTTAAATAAATTGTATAGCACTTGAGATCCTCTGATACTGAGCTGCTTCAGGTACAGAGGAAATACTTTGAAGAGTTCCAGTTTGGGATGAGACTGCTCTGAAAACTTGGTCACTGCTGGCCAAATCCTACTGGTCCAAATCATAATGTTGTTCACATATTCCTGTTCCAGAAGGCTGGATGCAGCCAGGAGGGTTCATTGACCATCTGCACTCTCTGCTCTGAATGCAGCTTGTGCCTGATGGTTTCTTCTCAAGAAGACCTTGATAAAAGCTGCAAGAGATGAGCCAGTGACTCTCAGTGGCACAGCTCAGCACATACCGTGCCTATCTCACAAACAGGAGGCTCCTTGGTCTGGGTTAGGTTTTGGCTCAATATCATTCACTGCTCTTAATACAGAGCCTACGGTGGGACTTCTCCTTCCAGGGTGATAGAACCCGTATAATACTCTGAAACATTCTTTAAAATACCTGCATACCAAGTGTGAGGACATTGGACAAAGAATAAGAGAAAATACCTGTTTAAAAGGATTACAAATACCTGTTTAAAAGGGTTACAAACTAAGCAGAAAGGATGGATAAAATGTTGAGTGTGTCTCCATTCTACAGGTGAAGTTATGAAGCTTGCAGAGCTTGTTTGGAAATACACAGAACACTGAAGGTCCTGCTGAGAACCAAATCAAGCTTGAGATTCAGCTTCTTTATTCTAGATATTGTGGAACCATGATCTATTTCCAGATTCCTTCAGAAAGCCACACCAAAGCTTTATTCTACAGGATAGAACCTGTTTCCCATCTGGTGTAGTGGTGCTATTAAAGCTCATTAGAATTAATCATAAATTTAAATGCTTCATCACTTAATCCCAGAGAGTGTCACGTCCAGGATGCGGGTTTTTGAATCTCACGTTTTCTTGCAGTGACTTTCAGAGAGCTGCCCTCAAGGTCTGTTGTGGGTTTCCAAGCAGGGGGTCAGAGATGCAGCGAGGCAGGAGTCCAGAGCAAGGAATGAATTATTTATTAAATTTACAATACCATTTATATATTCTAGTTCCATAAAGCAATTGAACAGTGTTCACACTTTTCCTAGGGTGATTGGTCAAAGTCTCAGACACCCACTTAGAAATGTTTTTTTTTTTTTTTATGTACACAAGGTCAGAAGATACCAGATATGAATGCTATCGACAAAAACCCTATCTATTGTTTACATAGCTTACAGAGCAAAGGAAAAGTTCTCACAGAATGAATGCAAGAAGAGAAAATTTCCCTGCTAACAGCATTTCAGCATCCACAGTCTGTCATCAGAAAGGCTGAAGGATTCCTGTGGTGCATCGTGGAACTGAATGTGCAAACTGTTAAACTTTGTGTGGATGCTTTTTTGAGAGCCTCTTCCCAAAGCCCCTGTGAGCGTGTCCCCCCTTTCAGGACCGTGTAGGGCACAGGTGGCAGATTGCCACGGCAGCTTGGGCAGGCATCCTTCTGAGCGATGGGGGACTCCAGAGAGGAGGAGGAGGAGGAGGCTGAGTCATAAGCTGTTGGCATCACTGAAACAAGTGAAATTGTGCTGCACAGTTGTGGAGTTTGAGGTGTCTCTGGCTTTGCTGAATCCTCACAGAGATTGCTGCTGACTCATGCCTTTCAGTGGAGCTGGCTTTTCTCTGCCTTGAGGAAAGCAGCAGTTTATTCTTCCTGCATAAATTACATATGGTTTTTTTCAGTGGAAAGATTTCCTATTTGCTTATCTTTAAAATTTTAAAAAAGCCCTTAAAAATCAAACAGCCTGTTTGCACTGTGTGCAGGTAATGCAGGTATTTTACAGGAGATCAGTGGGTTGACCTTTAAGTGGATATTCTCACTTGGACTAGTTTAAATCTGACTTAAGCTTCCAGGGTCTACAAGTGTCACTGCCTCTTGAGGTTAAATGCTCTAGGACTTTAACTGATTTGTCCGAGATCAAGTCTGCTACTCCAGACTTGCATCTCAGGTATATTTCTCATTTCAGGCTCAATAAAGAGTTTCCTTAAACGCAGTTTATAAATGGTGGGACAGTTTCACTGTGTAACATGTTATAATTTGAACTCTGTCACAGGTAATGCAAAATCCTGCATCTCTTTCTTCCACAGGTAATGTAAAATTGTAGTACATGATAGTTTAAAGGAGTAATGTGTGAACTAAGTCTAAAAAACCCAAAAGACCACAAAGAAACCTCAACAAGAGTTATTGATTTTCGAAGTTGCAGGAATCAGAGGTGGAAACAATATCTTATTGCTTATATTCTCCTCCAGTGCCTTTTAAAAATTATTAATGGATTCTAGAACTAAAATACATAATTTTACTGCACAATAAATAACCCAATTATTCTTCTTCACATAAACATCCTGAGAGATTTTTTTACACTGGCTAAATTTACCAAGAATAGCAATAGTTATAGTCAAACATATTTCTTTAATGAAATGATTGTTCTGGTTTGTTTTTCAAGGTGATTTTCATTGTGCCCACACCCCCATCTCTGAAATCCTGAAGTTGTTATAATTATGAAAGGTGTTGCCAGTGTCCTGAACCCTCCCCACACTATTAATTGAGATAAAGCATTTGTGGATGCTGTAAGATCACACTGATTTAATGAAAATTTAAGTGTTGGCCCATGCTGTATTTTTGGTTCAGAACAACAATACATTATAAAAAAGCTATGGGACAGTCCTTAGATCTTGTTAGCTTCTTAAAGGCTGAATAATTTCCCATATCTTCATGTATGCACCAGTCCAGAGAACCACTTAAACTGGTTTATAACTTCAAGCAATCAAGTAATCTGGAGAGGATTGTCATGCTCTTAATTTCGTGTGTAATTAAAATGAAATTAGCCTTAGGTTGAGTTCTTTAAAAATGTTCTTTAAGAAGAACAATAACCTGAGACAACAGCAAAATAATCAATGTTGTTATGACAATAAGTCAGCATGTACCTACTGTGAAACATTGCAGAGTGCTTGCCTTGCATCTGATGTTTTAAAAGCAAGGAACATATACTTAAAATCTCTCACTGTTGATAAAATGGAAGTGAAAGAAAAATTCTCCAGACTTTTTCCTATGATTTTATGATGTTTGATAGAAGGAGAAAATGGGTGACAAGGTGGAGGGGGAGTATAATTTGAAGGCATTTGGCTTTGGTTTGTCATTTTCTGCACAGTGTCTGCACGAGACACCTGAGACAGTTCCTCTGCATTCCACCTGCAATCTCCAACGCCCCAAAGGCTTTCTTTCCTCACCTCTAGAAACAAACTCTGTCTTGATGTCTCTCATTCACAAAGACAGATGAAAATAGCTAAAGGGCAGTGAGCTTGCTTTGGGTGATATACAGGGGAACCTGCTGTCAGTAATTATTACTTCAAATAATAGAAAAGGTAAAGCCGTCGACTTTGGATGTGAGCAAGTACTGAATATTTACATCTGCTGGCTGAAGCTAATTGGAACTGTGGGTCTCTGCCCGTGAATTGGGGCAATTTGTGCTTGGAATAAATTTAGTAACAAATCTCTCATTGACTTCAATTATGTAGGATGAAAGTCTAAAGTAACAAGTAGCCATGAACTGTATGCAGGTTTGAAAAGAGAAATAAATTAGGAATGTGGTTAAATGGGAATAAAGAAATTGAGAAGGTCTTCTAGTTGTTCTTCCTGAATGCATTTAGATATTTTTGTACAAAACCTAAAAAAATAATGCTGCGGATTGAGTCCTTTGGGTGTTTCTTAGCCCTTTCCTCTGGTTTTGTAATGAATAGGGGGAAAAATTTTTGCCTATGAAGTGTTTAATGAACTGGTTCTGGTTCATCTGGTACTGAACTCCTTTGAAGTGATAGGGCCCTTTGTACATGATAAACAGCAATTGAATTGTCCTGCTCTGTGTTTTTAAAATGTTCTAGTACCTGTAAAGGGATCTGACCCTGCTCTTGACATCTTGGATTTGGTCAATGTTCTGTTACAAAACCTGAAAGAGATTTCCTACCCCTCCAAATATGAGTTTTATCTTCAAGTTTTAAATACAATTTTTTTTTTCAGAGCTAATGGCTACTATCCAACAAATTTTGGATGGTTTTATAAATAAAAATTGAATGTGTTATTTTAAATAGTCTCATTAAGGCACAATTTTTTGCTTACATTAGCAGATGGGTTGGAGCAAGAATCATTTGCATCTGAAGGTTAAGCTTGGTATCAGGTTTTCAAAAACTATGGAAAACTAGTCAATGAAAGAAAAGTAAATTGGTGAGTGTTGCAAGGAACCAGTAGTTGTTCTGGATCTGAATACAGACCAATTAAAATGATATTATGTGTGTTGACTCCATTTTGATCGAGTCCCATCACTGAAAGAGTCTGAGATGTTGATTTATTGGTACTTCTCCACCTGTATTTTTGATGTATCAAAATCACACAGAGTAAAGGCTGTGAATTTCAAAACTCTGCAGTGAGGCCAGAAATGAATGTTCTTTGACTAGGGTTTCTTTTTTCCCCCCTACTGTTAATTTCCAGCACTATCCAAGAGTAACAGCCTTTCTTCTAAGAAAAATGTTAATTAAAATCAATGATGTCCTCAATTAAGTTGTCAGATTACTTGAAGCAAGTATCTCAGTGTAAAAGAGAAGATGCTAATTAATACAATAAATTGTTTTAATTTCAGTCTCTTAAGCAGATCACCACACTGTTACCATTGTGACTGAGGTGGGAATTACTGGCAAACCATTGTTTGAACCCTATAAAACACACTAAATGAGCTCACTAAGAGACTTTATACTGAACCCATAACTAAAGATTCATATTGCATATTACAGCTTTTCCCTGGGAGTGTAAGGAGCCCAGCCTCTTGTGCAGTGTTTCTTATTGGAAATTTTCAATGTTTTCAGCCTGACATCCACTCTGCATGTGCAGAAGCTGCATTTACACGCATTTGGTTATAGAAATAACACAGAAAATGTGCCTGCAGTCCTAAGAACTGCTTGCACTAGAAGAAGTTCTGGTGTGCAAATGTTTTTACCAGTGCCGAGCTAGAAATCCTCCTTTATTATTCTGCTTTTGATTTCCTGCCTGGTTTGACGAACTTCCTTCAGCCAGTCAAAATTTCTGTGATAGGTGAGGACATCCTGAGGTGTTTGCCTAACATCCTAACAGATCTTTGCCTTTGGGGGGTGTAACATGACCCTTCCTCTGCCTTTCAGATGAGTCAGGACAGTGCCCTGCTGTAACTGGGCCAGGTGTTTCTACTTATCAATAGACTTTCTGCCTAAACAGCAGGGTTTAGAGGGCAAAGCAGTCCTAGGTTCTGTACTTCTATATTTCTGTAATTGTCAATTAAGGAGATGCTGCTCTTCCACCATGGCATGCCAAGCGAAGTGTGATTTCAGCTAGGAAAGATAAGAGTTTGTGACTTTTGAACTTGGGGGCTTTCCTTGAGGGGAGAAGGGGCTGGGATGTTGTTTACTTTAAGCAAGAGGTGTGCCATGGCAGTGGGGAAAGAGCCTGATTTTGGACAGCTGCTGGGTATGGAGCTCAGGATATTACACAATTAAAGAAAGTAATATCAACATCAAAATACAGTGCTGAGGTATTTTAGTCCAAATATTGCTTGAAACAATTTATCTACTTCAGACCTTGTAAATCAGAAAAGGGCATTTATATTAGTCATGTGCAATTGAAGAACATTGGTAAATTTATGTGCAGCTTCTGATGATTTTAGTAGGATAACATTTTTTTGTTAAATTAAATTAAATTTTTTTTTTTTTCCCTGAGTAAGGCCTCTTCTCTGGCCAAGTAATATACATGGAGATTGGGGAGCATTTCATTCAAGTTCTACTAATGTATGTTTATCTTAGATGCTGGAAGAGCTTCATCACCCAGGCTTGATGTAAGAATCCCATAACTGAATATTCTTTAGAAGCTGAGGACAACATGATAATAAATTTCTCACAGTCTCTTGATGGTTTAGTGTTCTGGCTGAGGGTTTCTTTGTTGTTTTTTTTTTTTTTTTTTTTTTTTTTTTTTTTTTTTTTTTTTTTTTTTTTTCTTTGTTTTTTTTTTTTATGTGTGTGTTT
>VWPU01018464.1:0-22923 GCA_013398955.1 Callaeas wilsoni | reverse complement strand
TTTTTTTTTTTTTTTTTTTTTTTTTTTTGGTTTTTTTTTTTTTTTTTTTTAATTCTTTTGATATATATTTACCCAGAAATTTGAAAAAGTGTGGATGATTTATGGTATTTATTTTTGCAGTTCTCTAAAGAAAGAGTAACGATCNCAAAACTCTATTGGACCTCTGGTCCACCATCTGCCAAGTTCATTGGTTAATTCTGATGTCACCTATATCACAATGTTTACCTACACAAGAATGTAAGCAAATGCAGGTGCACAGAGCTTAATTGGTTTTAGAAAACTCCAAGGATTGTTTATAATATTTTAGCCTGGGAATAGAGAGAAAGAGAAAATTCTCACACAAACTCTGGGAAAGTTAGAAGGTTTCCCTGCTAACAGCTTTTCAGCAGTGACAAAAGAGTAACGATATTTATATATTTATATAGTCTTTGAATAACTATAGGTAGTCTAAATGGAATCCCACAGACACCTGAGGCTTAAATATATCTGTGAAAGAACACTATGGCCAGGTGGAGATGTAGATTTTCCATGTGAAAGGTAATTTTATAGAATTTCTCTGGGTTAGGAGAGGTGCTGTGCTTTGCTGCCCCACCAACACTGCATTTAGGTTCTGCTCTGAGACTCCTTCACTGCCTTTCCCTTATGGCTTTGTGGCACGATAATTTAAATTAAAAATGGAATCTGCTAACCCCATCCAAAATGCTGCCTTTGCTTCGGCTGCCCACGTGGAAAGAGAATAGAGCATATCCCTGTTTTATCTTCTGATGCATTAGTTCCTCCTTTTCTACAGTGATTATGAAGCTGGAGCTAGACAAATTGATGGGGGGTTTTTGGGCATCTAAAGCAACAAATAAGGGGTGAAATGATGCAGTAACTGCATTTTCCATTGTATCTAAAAGTGTTTCCACTAAGGCTGGAATACACTGACCTGTGACCACTCTGTGCTGTGCAGCCTAAGGTGGTGGAGAAAAGGAAATGCACCTTCAAAAGCTGGAAATGCCAGCATGAGAGGTGTGTACAGCCTATTTCTTACATAAAATTAAAATGCCCTACTTGCATAATACCAAGTTGTTTAAATTCCACGTTACTGTATCCTATCTTTCAAAGTAAGCAGCACAATATAGTATAAAAACAGCACAAATTAAATGTGTTAATTACTGGGGGAAGTTAGGGATCCCACCAGATGCCCCAGCACACCCCAGCTGTGTGCCAGTGACAAAGTGAGCTCGTCACCTGCTGCAGTTTGGTTTTGCCTGACTGACAGAATTATGGACATGATTCAAAGGCAGCTATTATGGGTAATTTTATCATTTGCTTATTACTGTTCAAAATTTGCAGCACAACAGTAAACTTTCAGTCATTCTGACTTCATTGCACGAAAAACACCAATTATGTTATTACTGTGCTGCCTAAGCCCAGGTATGTGCTTGATGACTCCTTAGCACAAATCTGGGCTGTTTCACACACGTTTGGTGTCCCTGAAGTGCTCGGAGGGTGGGCACTGATGCCACCAAAACACTCAGGGGGTTTCAGACTTAGGGCTGTGATTTTCCTAGGTAGCAACCTGGCTGGTTAAGTGGACAAAGGCCATGGCTGCCTGACTAAATGAAGAAGCAGAATTATTCTTTGGCATTTCTGGCCACTAATTGAGAGAGAAGATGAGCAGATGGAGTTTTGTGCGACTGCCACGAGGCAGAACCTCTGTTATAAATGCTTTCACTCTGCTGGGAAAGAGAAGCTATATCTTCGTTAATGATTTAATTGGAATTCTTAAAGACTCCACCTGTAACTACTGGCTGCACGAAATAGAATATTAGAAAGTAAGGTAAATACATAGAAAATGAAATCCTGAAGACTGCTTTTGAAATTAAAAGGAACTCGGGGTGCTTAACACACCTTTACTGCCTTAGCCTTCTGAAAAATATCATCGAGACTGTGAGGTAACTCAGAGGGAAACACAATCTTATTTGGCCAAATTCAGTGTTTCATAATTTTTTTGAAAATTTGTGTAAAGTTCAACTAGCAGTTTAATTTTTTGGTAATATTTCATGCTGAATTTGCATTGACATAAAAAAAAGTGAAAGATGAGAAAATGAGTCTCCATTAGCTGTTTTCTCTTGGTGTTTTAATGCTACTAAGCCTAAAAGATGGCATTTTTCTCTCTTGTGTACTAAACTTAATACTTTCATAAGATAGGCTTCAATGAGAATAATTGCAGCATTTTTTAATAAAGATTGCTTATAAGAAAAAAAAATTTAAATATTTGACTAAAAAATAAAGGCTTTGGATGCTTTGATCTTCTGAACTGCTAATGCTGCTCAGCTTCTGACTTTAGCTGTAAATGTAATCCAGAGCACATATTTGGGCTTATTCAGTTTGTCCATTTTGGGCTGCATTTTGGATGTTGATCACAATAGTCCTACACACACAGACAACCTCCATCACCCAAAACTCTATTGTTTTGGACAGTCCTTTCTGATACCACCAGTGTTCTTCCTGAGGGACTTTTAGGAAAACTAACATTTTCAGTTCTGTTTTGTGTGCTAAGTGAAAATGTAAGCATTCATATTGACAATTCAGTATGGAATCAAAATATCCAAGAGTGCCTGCTTCTGCAATAACCATGCTCATTTCCTAAGACCTTTCTTTCCAAAGACCCTATTTTTACTCACTTGATATACTGAACGTTCATCTGCTTGGTCTAAACTTGCCTTTGTTTCGGAAAGTTCCCTAACAAACATCCAGCTAACTCCAATACTTACTGCATAAGAATGTGAGGAAAAGTGTATTTTCTGCTCTTCAGAATATGTTGGCACTTTTTTTTGTGTGACATAACACTAAAAGCTTCTCTTAAAGCATCAGGCTCAGCAGGAGGCAGGAGTATGAGTAATCTTCACTTTGCCTTGTTTGAGGCAATTGGTTTTGAAATAACAAAGCCATGCAAACCTGACAATACCTGTTTGTGGGAGCCTGGCAATATGTTCACTTACTTGAATTCAGAGAGAGAAACAAGCACAAAAATGCTGTTAATCTTTCTTAAGTGCTGGAGAGAAATAGAAATATTTTTCCTCATGGGGTTATTGACCATTTTAACTTATATAAACTCCTCTTCCATACTGTCTGCTTAAAATTATGTAGGGAAAATTTAATAATGTAATATTTAACAATTTAATTTAGTCTGCATCAGAGCTAGGGAATGATGGGATGATGCAACAAGTAGTACAGGCAGTGCATTTCTTAGCATGAGTTCAGGGTGGCTTCAGGGTGGGAGTGCTGAAAGTATGTTAATGTGGGTAGAAGTGATGGACCTGTTAAGCACCTGCACTTATGTAATAATTCTTCCATTGAAAACTGCTGGGAATTCAGTGAAGTGAGATCTGGTAAGGAGAGGTGATACCATTCTTCATCAATAAGAGGGGAAAGATATCTCTCTAATATTCCTGAATGCTGCTGGAAAGAAGAAGCAGGTCAGTAGGAACTCCTATGACATGTAATTGCCTTTTGCACATTTTGAAAAATCAGCTGAGCCCTCGCATGACCTGCAGGATAAACCCAAAAGTTTGGCTCACCATTGTGGCCATGCAGATATTTCTTCTTTGCCTACTCACATTCAGTCATGGAATAACCAGGAAATTTTGCTGGGCATCGACCAACCATCATTATGGAAGGTTCTTAGCTTTCATTACCAAATCTTTAAATTATAAAGCAGTTATTAAGCAACACTCACCTGTAATAGTCTATAAAAATAGAGGGATTTTTTTCCTGTTTACTTTCATTTAAAAGTTGCCATCTGGATCTCTCAGGTATGGTAAACTCATGCACTTTGAAGTTCTGCTGAGGCACTTGCTGAGGATCCTTATATTATTAGCAATATACCTTAATGCACAGAACAAGACATCTGCTTACAGAGCTAAAATTGTACCTGTCAGACTTCAAGACAAGAAGCAAAACCATTAAAGCTGGGAGATAAATGCATAATGTTGCCTGACCAATCTCAGGCTCGCTGTGTATTTGTAGCAGGGTAAGAATCATAGATCTTTTCAGTTTTTGTTGTGTTATTCCTAAAAGTGTTTGTTCTACAAAAAATTTGGCTTCCTAAGAGAGATTCTCTAGTGCTATTAATAGTGTCACATTATCTGGCACTGCCTGGATATTATTCTTTCAAGTGCCTTCTAGGGCTTATATTTCCAGAAGTTCAAACCTGTGGAGCTGGATCAGTAAGAACAAGTGCAAAATGCAAAAAATGTGAACTTCAGTGTCATGAAAGACAAATAGAAAACAGTAAAGACCCGCTGCAAATTATTCTGTTTCTGTAGTGAAACAAGAGCAGAAGCTCCTTCTAAATTCTGTAAACTTTGGTTTCCCAGCTTTTTTTTTTTTTTTTGTTCTGACTTCCCTCTCTCTGAGTACAGGGAAATCTGGGTTCTTACTAAGAGACATAAAAATACCTGCTAGGTTAAATTTAGTGCCACATGCAGCTTTTCATTCTTTTTCAAGCAATGTGCAGAACCAAATGTATTGGAAGTGGGTAGAGGTAATCTTGCAAAGATACTGGCCCAATGTGTTACTCTTTGCTTGCTGTAATATCTTTTTTTGCTTCACATGAAGATTTTGAGCAACACAAGTTTTTTTTTTTAAATGGAAGTAGGAAGAAAGGCATAAAAAGAGCTACTGAGAAAGACTGGAATTTACAAGAGAGTTGTAGAGATTCAGCTAACATTATTACATTAACAGTGTAAAGCAACTGTATATAATTTTTGCTTCTTGTGCTATGCTTCCACCATGATGCACAGAAATTGAATTGGGACACAAGCACTCAAGTAACAGCATGTCTGGACTGTGAACAATTGCCTATCTAGGCAAATCTGACTGCCAAGGAAGATGAATGATGCCTGGTAAAATGGGAAACTCAGTAATTCACAGAATAACCCAGTCAGAATAACTAAAAAGCTGAAAACCCTAAGGCAAAGCAAAATCCCAAAAGATGAACAACAAAGAATTTTAAAGTAGGAAACATGAAAAGAATGGCTTTAATTTTGATTATTCATCATCAGGCTTCAGTACCAGATATGATGTACTAATGTACACTGCACTAGGTGGAGAATAAAGCCAATAGGGAAGAAAATAACAAATGAAGATAAGCCTCAATCATGTTTTCAAGATAATCTGAATCCAACAAGTCTTCCAGGTGGACAGTGTAGTGCAACTAGCTCAAAGGATGGAATCTGTTTGAGTGCCAAGCAAATGATACTCTAACTATTGTTGAGCAAATAATATCTAATTATAATATTTCCTACGTGGCCTTTACTTCAAAGACCTCTGGAGCCTGTGGTGGTGTGTGTGTGCTGTCTCCCCTGCTCCCAGCAAGTGGAATTATCTGTATCTACTAGTGATCACCTAACCAGAATTTTGCAGTTGTTTGTGCAGGGGCTGTGCTGGAGTGATGAAATATGCATCATTTATTTACATGGAATCAGAGAACCACACCACCTTTCTTCACTGTCTGCAAATTGCAAGGAAGAGCTATAAAGCAAATAACCACAGCTTAATTTTTGGAAGTTATATTAAAGTGCTATCCTATAGATGGCAATATAGTGTAAAACTTAATTAAAAATCTTACTGCAAGAGATTCAGTGGCTGTTAAAAGGGAGAAATATTTTTTCCCTTTTTGCATGATCTCCTTGTTTATTCCATTTGAGCATAGTTGATTATTTGAAATAGGGTAGTTTTTATGCATTAAAATGAGCGATTTGTGAAATACAACAATAATTTAAAAAAAAATCGCCTATTAAATGTATTTCTTTCTGTGATCTAAAACAAGAAAAACCCTCTTTTTTTTCCACTGGTCCTATATGCCCTCTAAAAATACACATTCAGGACAAAAATCCCACCAAAGCTGGACATATCTGATATCTAGTTCTGATAAAACTAGAGGCCCTGATGACTTCTGAAGTACGTTCCTGATAGAAATTAGTATGGAAGGGATAATCGTTGGGAGTAAAGAGAGCTCATTTCTGAGCACTCCGAAAGTTTAATGTTGGTGTTGAGGGGGTAGGACAGAGGCCCCGGGAATCCATATGATCCATGAAAGAAGCTTTGTATACACTGCTACAAGTCTGAATGGCTAAAGAATTTCAGATGGAATATTTTTTATGGGATTTCTTGCTACCTGTTGATTGCAGAAAGCTGAAAGATAGGATAAAAGCTTTCTGCAATACAAGCAAAACTTGCTGAAACTTGAGTATTTGAGGCTTTTGGTTCTGAATTCTTACCTTACAGCATCTGCTCTTTAAGGCACCTTGTGTCTGGAACAAGTGTTCATGCAGTCCAAAATCAAACAAAATATTTTGTCTTCTACTTACATGATTTTTTTAAGAAGGCATAGCCTATCTCAGAAGAGAAAATGTCATTTAAAAATAGTGAAATCAATCAAATTTCTAAATGTTTCTCTAATTTTATATGGTTTTTTTTACATATTTGGAAATAATTTTATCAACTATTAAAATAATTCTTAGTTCACTAATATGCTCGGTGTAACTCATATTCTGTCGTGTCACTTTTTTCTTTTACAGACAAGAAAAACCTGTTTAAACAGGTGATCTTGAAGAGCAAATGTCTGAAGAGTTAAATGTATTCATTTCCTGTTGTCAAATCACCTGAGGTATAATTGAATTTCAAGTATAAGTTGAGACTTCATTAGGAGAGCTTCCTGAAGAGCTATTTATATAGGCAATGTAAAATGGATGATTTTTATGACACAGTCGTCTTTGCCCCCATGTTTCTGTTGTATATTTAGATGTTCCTTGGCTGTGAGCATCGGTGGCTGCCATGGTTTAAAGCCAGGTGACAACTGAGTGCCACACAGCAGCTCGTGCAAACCTGGGGGTGTGGAGGAGAACTGGGAAAATGGGTAAAGCCCTTGGGTTGGGATAAGAACAGCTTAATAGCTGAAATAAAATGAAACAATATAATAGTAGTAATTGTGATGAAAAGGGAGACAGTGAAAGGGAGACAATGAAAAGAGAGAGAAAAAAGTAAAGCCTAAGAAATGCGAGTGATGCTGAATTTCTCAGCGTCCACTGACCAAGCGCAGCCTGTTCCTGACCCGTTTACAGACTGGGCATGGTGTTCCAAGGTGTGGGAATCCCTTTGGCCAGTCCAGGTGAGTGTCCTGGCCATGCTCCCTCCTGGTTTCTGGTGCACTGCTCCCTGCCAGAACCGAAACGTCCTTGACTGAGAGCAAGAACTGCTTAGCAACAACTGAACATCAGCCAGTTTTCAACGTCATTCTCATCCTGAATCCACAGCACAGCACTGTACCAACTACTAGCAAGAAAATTACTTCTATCCCAGTTGAAACCAGGACAACATTAAAAATTACCTCATTTTTCTGGCACAAGGTCCCAGATATTGGTTATCCAAAAACTGTTGGTTTTTCATGGTGAACCGGTAGAACTGACCTGGCCAGGCTACCTCCTGCTGCTTTTAAAAGCAATTTTCCTTCAGAAGTTTACAAGTATCTGAACTCAATGTATTCTTTAAGGGAGAAATAAGATTTCTTTGTGCAAGGAGACAATCACAAAGGATGTGAATCTTTCGCAGAGACTTGAATGAACAGAAGTTAACAATGCAGGCTGGACTTTTTGGGGAAATAAAAAAAAAAGAGTAAAATGGGTGCCTTTTCTTCCCTGAGTGAGATATTTGAGAGAGGAAAGGGCTGTGTTAGGGTTTAGGCTTTCCCTTCCCGTTGAGCTAGATGACTAACAGAAAGACCCCCGATTTCTCCTTCTGCCCCAGCCTCAGCATATATCAACAATTTCCTTAAGTGATCTTTTTGTTTTCTGTATGTTTGTTTTCTTTCTCTTTCTCCTTTTCTCATAGGTTCATTCTCTATTAGACAACAGATTCTGAGTAGCTCCCTTTCTCATTTCTTATTTGATTATCATAGCTGTCTGCTGTACTGAAATACTGTGGAAATATCTACATCTGGAAGTGTTAAAAAAAACCTCAACCAAACAAACCCAAAATTAATTTGTAAAGGTGCAATAATACTGCCTTACAATGTTAACCTTGATAATTAAATGAAAAATATTGAGAAAAGGAAGACCTGATAGGAACTGTTCAATTTATTTGTATTGACTTTCAGTCAGGAAATGTTTACCCATATAATTCCATTAAAATATGGTGAGTATTTCACTTACAGGTAAGCCAGTCATGCAGATGTTAATCATAGTACCAAAAGGCAGCATGTGGTTGTGGACTGAGATGAAAATACCAAAATGCACCAAATACACATTAAAATCTTCCAAAAACAACTGTTGTCTCTCTGAGTGCAGGAATGCTGGAGGGTTTTTTATTACAGAGAATATTAATGACAGCAGAATCAGGACTAAATACGTTCCTTGGTATTTTAAGCAACAACCATTCTAGGAATAGACACAAAAGGTCCAGTTTTAACATTAAACTTCATCCATCTTATTTGATCATCTTTGCTTTTTTATTTTTCCCCTGATACTTTCCGAATGACTCTTCCTTTATCCTCTGATCCCCTTCACGCTTTCATTCTGGCCCCAGCCCTTTTATCAATTTGTTACACTTCTATATCTATGAGTTCTGTCTTACTTCTTGTTCAAAGGACCCTCATTTTGATCTAGAAGGGAGGGAGGAGAATAAAGAGAGGCTTCCTTTCAGTTTTAAAAACTTACTGATGGGAGATCTGAGAGCTTCAAACAAGCCTCTTTTACCATTCTTTGCAGTCAGTTTTCTTCTGATCTCACATAGCAATGATCTTTCTTTCCCTCCTTCTTTTCTCCTCTGTGTATATCTGTCAAATGGGTGAAGAATCTTTCTCACCCTTATCTGTTGTTCCTCCACTTTCCAAAAGGTTCCTGATTTATTGTTCCGAGGATGCGGTGTGGTTAAACTGCACCAGCCAAGAGCAAGCGCTTTGTCTGAAACAGCCTTTTCCTTTTGGTTACACGAAGTTTCCCAAGGACTAGAGGAAGAAATAAGAATCATCTCTGTACCCTTTTTACTGTGAAATCCCAGTTTTTCTTCCTCCATCCCGATGATGTGTTTGGTACTTCTCTTTCTGAAGAAACTCTTCTCATTCCACAGAGAATCTTGCACCCCAGGGGGGAGAGTCTCACGCAATACCTGGAAAATTAACAAAAAGACAAGAGATAGTGGCAGTGTTGCATTACTTTTTTTCCTTTTCTCTTTTTTTTTCCTCCCTCCTACTCCACAGCCATGTTTGGATTGAGTTCAAGGTACAGTGGAAGAAAGTTTGAGAGTGTGTGTGTCTATAAATATATATCTGTGATTATAAGTCTTTGTGTGCATCGAAAGATCTGTCAAATAAATTGGGTGGGCAGAGCAGCAATCAGTAAGCTTAAAAAATTTAAATGTAGCCAGCTTACAGTTTCATAATGTCAGGAATTCAGATGTCACAAGTGATAAAATGTTCAATATTTTCAGTCTCAAACTGACAACAAACCACCTGTGATCTAACAAATGAGCCAGCAATGTTTGGGGTTGGTGCAGTATATCTTTAAGACAGAAATACTGAGGAGGGGAAAAAAAATACCCTTTTTTTCCCCTGCACTTGCTGTTTCTTTTCCCTTTAGAAGTCATTCCAGCTAATTACCAACAAGGATTAGCTTTTTCAGTAGGTTATTCTTGCAATGTGTCATTTTGAGCTAAACTCTGAAAAAATGCAATCATTTAAAAGAGAAAACAGAGATTAATCAGGTAATAGTGAAAGAAACGTGATTACACAAAAGTGACAAAGCATAAACCCCTTTGCATTTGCAACCCATGAAATGTTAATTAAAATAATTAAGATTAGGGCATAGTGCCTGTAAAGATCTTTATTTCCTGCTCCACTTTTCTTTTAGAAGTGTCTTGATTTGCTTTACTTGAAGAGACACTTGAAGTGTGTCAATCACCCAGTGAAGCAGTGTGAGAGAATCTGAGCTCTGTTAAATCCTGTGAGCAGTGCCTTGGAAGATACAATCTGGGACTTGGTTGCTTTCTCTCATTTTTGATTGTGCAGGGATTTTAGTGTTAATACTGTGAGGAGATGAGAACAGCACCAGGTGAGAAAAGAGATTTCCTGTGGATGAGGGCAGTGAGACAATTAAATCCAATTATCTTAAAAAATAAACTGGAAAAAGCCCCCACAAACAAACCAAAACCAATCAAAAAACCCGATCTATCATCCCCATGAACCCTCCCCACTCCAACCCCTCTTCACTGTTGCTCTCCCCATGCCATGGAAGAAACAAAAGGCAGATTTCCTGTAGAACAGAAGGAGAACCCAATCTTATCCTCCTGGGGGAAAAAATATTTATTAACAAAACGATACCTGAAAAGCAGAAGGAGGAGAGGAGAGGAGAGGAGAGGAGAGGAGAGGAGAGGAGAGGAGGGGAGAGGAGAGGAGAGAGGAGAGGAGAGGAGAGGAGGGGAGAGGAGAGGAGAGAGGAGAGGAGAGGAGAGGAGGGGAGAGGAGAGGAGAGAGGAGAGGAGAGGAGAGGAGGGGAGAGGAGAGGAGAGAGGAGAGGAGAGGAGAGGAGGGGAGAGGAGAGGAGAGAGGAGAGGAGAGGAGAGGAGGGGAGAGGAGAGGAGAGAGGAGAGGAGAGGAGAGGAGGGGAGAGGAGAGGAGAGAGGAGAGGAGAGGAGAGAAAGCCATGGTCAGGGAGGGAGCAGAATCAAGGCAGTCGAGCAGACAGGTCTTTGCAAAGGTTTCTAACTTGCAGTCGGAATTGCGTGGTCTGGGATGATGCTTTAGTGCCTGGGAGTGGAGAGCAAGCCCCACCTGAGGCAGGTGCCTTCAGCCAGGGAGCTTTGGGTGCTGAGCAGGACAAATCAGTGCAGAATACACCCATGGCAAGGTCAAAGTGGTAAAAAAGGAGATCTGAATTCTTTCTTTACATGGATGATTTCTGAATTAATGTTTTTTTTCTCAGGAAGATTTCTCCTCAGGAGTTTTAGGGATCATTATGGAGAGATTAACACAGATTTCACCTAAGTTCATAGCAACAGAAATTAAATGCTGTACTCTACTTAAGAAACAAACTTTGTTTTATTCATTATCTTCTAATACCTTATTGTAAATGCATATTTTCTTTCCTGGTAATTATATTATGTAGATTTTGGTATTTCAGAGAGAGACAACAAACAGTACAATATCCTACAAGTTTTGGAAGAGCAAAAACTGAAGGAAAGGACAGTAAATGTTTTACAGGTGTAGAACAGAGGGAAGGAAGAGATGGGAAGGATATCATGTGTTGTGTGAGTGATGACACAAACTCCTAGTGGATAACATAAATTGATGGAGAGGTTTTCTTAAGCTGTTTTCTGTCCCTTGCTTCTTCTAATCCACTTTATGCAAAAATGTCTTGAAGGCAAATATTTTATGTCCATAAATTATGCTTTGGTCTCCATAGTTAAAACAAAAGAAAAACAAAAAATTATCCAGATCCCTATTCTTCTATATTCATTTCTAAGATAATCCTAACATATGGGAGAGTCTCTCCATTCAACTCCTTTGGCATTTATTGAGACCCTTCCAATCAATTCTCATCACTTAACTGTTCATGTTGAAGAGCAAAAAATGATTTATTACTAAGCTTTAGATATATCATTTAATCTTTTTAATTTATAGAGACAAATATTGCACTGTTTCAGTATTAAGATATTTATTTGTGGAAACATTGATGTGTTGATGAACTTAGCAGTGGATTTGTTTTCATACCCCAGCTAGCCATTACTCTTGAAGGCTGATTAAGAGCTGGTACTTTGTTAAATAGCAGCAGGTTTTCACACTCAGAAAATTAACTCTTAGGGGAGCAGAGCTCTGCTGCATATTGAAGTAACACTTAGATGTGTGCAATTCATTACAGAACAACAGCAAGAACAAGACATCAAATGTTTAATTTTCCTGGAAAGCAAACACTGAGATAATTGGAACTTGATATATTGTTGGTGTAAGTAGAGGAGCTTGTACTTAAAGACATAAAACTTTTTGTTTCCATACTCAAAAATAGCTTTTAAAAAAATTTTACTCACATTATAGTTTTATACTTCACTGATACAACATGATATCCAGCACATGTACTGAACTAGAAACACAACAGAGCTGGTAGAATTAAGCTTCTCTCCCAATTTTTTATGTCTCTCTCTCTCTCTCTTTTTTTTTTTTTTTTTGATAATGGAACAACCTTCATCTATTCTGCATTTTTTTAATAAGTAAATTTTAAAATTTAGATTACCGTGCCCAGAATTTTGGTCCCCCTCTCTCTTCTAACATTATTATTGATGTATAATGGAAATTTATAGCTGCCCCAAACACTTTATGTCCAGCTACCCAAGCAGGCACAAGGTGAGATTCTTGGGAGTGTTCTTGTGGGCCCCTTCCAGCTCAGGATATTCTATGAGTCGACTTTATGAAAAAAAATCATTGCAGGGATAAACAGGTTTGGTTTTGATTCTCCTCATACCTCTTTTCTTAAATGCTGNATTATTATTGATGTATAATGGAAATTTATAGCTGCCCCAAACACTTTATGTCCAGGTACCCAAGCAGGCACAAGGTGAGATTCTTGGGAGTGTTCTTGTGGGCCCCTTCCAGCTCAGGATATTCTATGAGTCGACTTTATGAAAAAACATTGCAGGGATAAGCAGGTTTGGTTTTGATTCTCCTCATACCTCTTTTCTTGAATACTGATACTTTTTAAAATTTCTCTATTTATCAGGCAGTATATACTCTTATTTTTAATAGTATGTTATTGCTTAAGTGGTAGCTTTTATGTTGGAGATGAACAGTCTGATTCTGATATCACCAGCATAGAATCAGTGTAAATCAGTTTGGAATTAGGCTGTGGGGGAAGATCACTTGGCCTTGTGGACTTAACCTGCTGCCCTCTAACTAGTTAATGGATGCCCTAAATGGGTTTAGGCACAAATTACTGGCTGTCCCACATGAGAAGCCATCATCATGTTTTGCTTGGTATCACACACTGCACCACTTTATTATAGGAACCTGTTCTATTTAGATGAACAGTGCATTGGTATTTATCAGAAAATTTAAGAGAAAACCTGTGTGTCTGATCTGAAAAGTGATTCTTTTAACTTAAGATTTTTTAACACAAATCCTCGAGCAAAGTGGAAGTTTTTTCACCTGTTTTCTGTCTTTGCTCCTGTACAGAGAGCGTTACCCTGGCTCGGATCAGTGGTCCCTTTCTGGCTGCAGTGCCGGAGCCAGTGATGCTCAGCACGTCGAAAGGAGCGCATTAACCCATCCTGTTGCCTCCACGACCGCTGGAGTGCCTGCCCAGAAAAGGGGTCAGGGAAGTGAAACCTCACAGGTTTTTGGTGCTGGAAAGGATTAGGGTTTTGTTCATGGAGGCTTTACTTTCTGAAGTCTGGCTGTTTAGCCCAGGAACTAGTTAGAAATAAGACGAAATGGGCTTTGAAGAGAGTTACAGTCATGATAACCACACCTAAAAAACCACTTCAGGTTAGCAGAAGCGAGTGGGTGAAAGCACTTTCAGGGACTAAGCAGGTAGCAAGGAAAAAGCCATTTGTTTTCCCATTTTGGAGGGTGCTGTGGAGAGGATAGGTTGAGATTTGACTGTGGAACTCACTCTACGAGGACAAAAAAGATATAACATACATCTGTAGGCTGTGCTAACTTTAGACTTTTGTATACAGATTTTCCTCTTGATGGAGACCGGTCATTCATGTGAAGTGCCACGAGCAACAGATTAACAGCTCAGATTACAGTTCTGTTCAAGTCCTCCTAATGGGCTGGGTAAGAGCAAAGGGCAAAGCCACCAGAGGAAGGAAAAGCAGGAATGCAGGAACGAGCCCTCATAGACTCTCCATGGATGTTCAAAACCTAAAGCTGTTTAAACGCTCATTATCTTGGCCTGCTGAGGTCTTTTGGAGCCCTGGCCTGGGGTGAGTACAGTGCCCATACAGCTGGAAAAGCTAACTGATGGTTGATCTATTCCTGGGTCACCCACAGGCCCCTTTCAGTTGATTTTTTCTGAATCTCTGCTGCTGTCAGTCATGCACGCCCTCAGAGAACAAGATTTTTTAACTTTACCAATACTGATTCTCCCTGCACAAGTTGTCAAAGGGATGAATCAAGAAGTGAAAAAAATCTACAAAATCTCTATAGAAATTCTGTTTATTATTAACAGATACCTTAAAACAAGCTTATTTAAGGTCCTAAAAAAGACAACAATCGCTAGCATTTTATTGATTGCAAAATGAGAAAAAACAGCTTGGCCAATGCTAAACAGGAAGTTTTCACTAATGGTTAAAAAACTAATTTGCTGTAGTGCAATGCAATCTCCAAATCCCCATCCTCCTCTGGTGATTGATCATTCTTCATCCCATGGCTGGCTGAACAATTACTGATCTTTTTAATTTGGTCAGCAGGATGCTTCCTTGCTGTATCTGGGGCCGTAAGACTTTGTGGCAGAACACATTACCGTGCCTCTGTAAATCAAAAAATGTGTTACCTAGCTCCCTGAACACAAGAGACCCAGCTTTCATAAGTGCCATTCCAGAAAAAGACAATCCAGGACAACAAACATGGGGAGTGCACGTGCAATTTACCTGTCACCATTCACCCTCCAACGCCCTCCAGCAACAGATTTTTGGCCCAACATTTTAATGGAAAGGGATTTTAAAGTTGCACCCAAATCTGTGGCATTTTCCGCTTTCACAAATATTTGAAGTTTACTTTGCTTTTATCTGTCTCCCTGTCTTTCTGTTCATCTTTGCAAGTGAAAAGTAAAGAGTGGCCGAGGCAGTGACCTCAGAGCCTTCCAAAGAACGCTGTTAGATGCAGAAATCTGATGTTTGTTTTACCCTTACATTGTCGTGCATGGGCTTTTGCTTTAATGTTTCGTACTCTGTGCTCTTATCATGCCCTCTGCAGCAGCTCTAAAGGAATCTCTGCTGTTCTGCAAATTCCAAATTTTTTTAAAGTTTCCTACTTGCTACAAACAGCTTAAGCTTGTGGATTTAGGGATTCCCTATTTCAGTGAGTGACTGAGATCACTCTGACCACTTGTTGTAGGTTTTGGTCTGTTCCCAGATGAGCTCTCTTTGGCTTGGAGGTGTTCCTGTCTTGCTCACTGGGTCATGCCTACTCTTCCCCTCTGCCCTGACAATCTGTCCGTTCTATGTTGATATCTCTATTTCTCTATTTAGACCCTCTCTGGTTTCCTTTTTTAGAACTTAATTCAGCTTCTCCTTTCCCTGTTCCATCTCACTTTAAGCCAATTATTTTTTTGTTTACTGCAAGGCATAACAACTTCATATGATAGAATACATACAGTGGTATTTTTTCCGTATCTTACCCAGCTTGGGTTATGCTAATAACAGCATTGAGCACATTTATACAATTTGAAATAATTGCACAAAGATTAACTAATTATTTAGCACAGGGGGTAAATGAAGGAAGAATTATCATTTGTTTTTTAAATAGAATGAAAGCTGAAGTGACTCGCTCGAGTTCTACAGTGCGTTGGGGTAACAGTAGGTAGAGGTCTTGCAACTTTTTCTGTTTTTTGAGAAATCAGCTTACAATGCTTTTCCAGACTCGATGTATTTTAGTAGTTTACTGTATCAAGGTGGTCTTGATAAAGATATTTCTCATTCAAAATTAGTGCTGTTTTAGCTGAGCACCTATGAATCATGAATGTTTTCTGTAATTAAAGCTGTGAGCATCTAATACAAAAATTACTGGATAGGCTGGGTTCACTTTGATATGAAGGAAGTTTAGGCTATGCCAGTACAGGCTGATTGTATAAATAACAACATATAAATTGTTTGAGTCTCGTTTTTGCTTTGGTTGTATTGAAAATTATCAGCTTTATCATTCAGTATGGCACAACCACTACTTTTTTTTGTTTAAAAACTACAGTTCAGAAAAATCTGACTACATTTCAGTCCAGGGCATTGCTGAAAGAAATAATAAAGGAAAAGAAAGTTATTACAAAGAGTTCTAAAATAAAGGAAGCTGTTCTCCCTCTCCATTTCTTGTGCTACTATTTCAGAACAGTAAAACATTTAATAAACTTTAAACAAAATTGGTTAATTTTACATGAACATGTAAGAAAAAGTACAAAGTTTTATGCAGACTGCTGCCTGAAGGCATAAAGCAGTTCTGGCATCCCCAGAGCAGCCCTGCATTCTTCAAAGGTTGTGGAAAATTATTCTACACTACCAATTTGCTGCAAAATAATGTTTTGGGCATCTTCCTAACTGTAGTAGTTTGTGAAATTACTACAACTGATTTTTTTTTTTTAATCCAATTTGGATTCTATCCAGTTAATCCATTATATATAGTCTCGGTTTGTGTGAGTGAACATTGTATTTACTTCAGCCTACCTCTGAAGTACTAATTGAAAATACGTGTAGAAGTGGGCCCAGGACAGACTCATCTAGAACTCTGCTTAAAATGCTTTTCTGGTTGGCAGCAAACTGTGGGTTACTGCACATATATGAAGTTTTGTGCCCATCTTTTTTCTTCATCTACCCCAAATTTCCCAGTTTACTCCTGAGGGTGTCCCGAGGGATGGCATCAAGTGCAGCGCTAGAGTCAAGACAGATTGTCTCTAATGCCTCCCCCTTATCTGCCAGACCTATTACCCTGTCATGAAAGGAAATTGGATCGTTTTGATGAGATTTGTTCTTGACAGATCCATGTTAGCTGCTTTTTGTCACGTTTACTATCCTGTAGGTGCTTTTAAATTGACTTTTAAGTGATTTGTTCTGGTATCTCTCTGAATATTGAAGTTAGACTGGCTGATCTATAATTTTCTAGGCCCTTTCCCTCATTTTGGAAATACTTTTGATGTTTGCCCTTCACCAGTCTTTTAGAAACTTCCCTTTATATCTTCAACAAATTCTTGAAAATAAGCTTTAATGACTCAGATTGCATTGGCTGGTTTCCTGTGTACCCCTGGGTGAACTGAATCAGGTCCTGTCAACTCGGATGCATTTAATTTATCCAAATATCTATCCAAATAGTTTTCACAGCTTCCTTTTTCCATTTTTTTCCTTTTTTTTTTCCCCTCTTTTTTTAGCACTGTGGCCTATTCATCATAAATTCTGCTCTAATGCACAGAATTTTTTAAGCTAATGAGGGATATAGACTTTTAGAGGTTTACATGCATGTGTTATAAACATTCCATTGTACATGTACAACCCATTTCATTAATTTTATTAATGTTCATCCCATTTAAACTCTCAAGATGAGCTTTACAAGGCGTTTGAATTATTTCAAATCATACAGTTACACACAGGAACAAGGAAATTGCATTACTGGGGAAATTGCAGTTACTGAAATCTGCCTGTGATCTAATAGCAGGTGACAATACATTTTAAACAGGGGTGCGAGTGAAGAGATGATAAACCCTCCATCCCCAAAACCTTTTCAGGAGTAACTGAAAAGTAAGTTTAATTCTGAGCATGTTTTTTTAATCGAAACCCAGTTTGTTTTCAATGTCTGAATCTATCAACTGTAAACATGGATTCTCCTTGAGTTTAAGTAAAATGTTGACTGTTTGGATTTAAACTTTAGAACTTTAGCTGTATCTTTATTGTGTGTCTTTTTAAAGATATTTTCCAAGCAGTATTTACAGTGATTTTAAAATTTTGGGACAGTTTTTGCTTTTGAAGAGCAAATAGTGAAAAGAACTTTGTAATGTGTTGTTTGTGGGATTTTTTTTCTTTGTTTTCTATATGCAGAAGGGATTTTTATCTCTGTGTGGGTCTTCAATTCAGATGCATTCTCTATTGCTCAATTTAGACAAACCATTTGTTACTATGGATTTTCAAAATTGCTCAATTTTCTAGGCTTGTGCAAGAATCTCCCCCTCCAACCCAAGCCACTTTTTCAGCATTTCCCATCCAGTATGCAATGCATCATTTCTCTTAACGGTAGCAAGGAGAAGGTGCAGTGCTCCTAAGAGTCCCGGAGATACTTTATGGAACAATCAAAATCCTCAAGGACAATTTGTGTGCAGCCAATACTGACTCAGCAGTGTTCAAGGCGTCTTTTAAAACTACATGTAATCACTGTTTATTTTGAGCACAATGGCTTTCAAAGGCAACGTAATTTGGGGAGAATGTCTATGGCTTTATGGTGTTATCTAAAATTCTCAAGACAGGTTCGTAGTCTGGAATGCAGAATTTGTGCATGAATTTAAGCCTCATTTCTCTGGGAACAGATTTAAAAGTAATGCTTATGTGTTCATAAGTGAAAAGTTCTTGCTCTGAATTGACTCTCGAGCACCTGTGCAGTGTAATTTTTTGAAAAAATATCTGTTTATTGCAGCACAGAAAGGCCCCTGCAAAGAGAAAACAACGGAAACATCTCTTCCCTCCTGGCATTTTGTCTTTTACAGGTAAAAAAGCCGGCTGCAGCACATTGCCTAACTGCAGGAAGATTAATGATAATATTGCCAGGTTTAGCAGTAATAATTTAGGAGGAAAATTCTCCCAAGCGTTTTGAAGGACTCTTTTGTGATTAGCAACTATTTAGATTAAGAATAGAGAGATGAGCCATGACACTTCAGCGTCTTTAGCACATTTCTGTATATTTTTCTGGACTCATACGTGACTGTGAATACTCATCGTGCAGCTTTTTCCACGCGCTTTGTGTGCTGTCAGCTGACCCAGCAAAGGCCTTTGCTTAGCCAAGAAACAGCTCTGCTCATCTGCTGCATCTATTCAGCTTCTGTATTTCTGGCTGATTATGTCAGGGTGGGGTCTCTCTGAGAAAGATGAGTTGTTCTGCTTTCTACCATGTTCTGGAACTTTGTAGTTTTGTTTTCATTAGATAAAACTAGGAAAAACCGGAATGTTTTGGTCTGCAAGTGAGTGACTGGCTGCAGAAAGCTGTGGATCCTGACTAGCTGTGGATGTGAGAGATGCAGATTTGTCTTGACCCAGAAAGATCTGGAATGTGATATTTTGGCTGAGATACTGCAGGGTATTTAATCCACGTGATTGTAAATCATTCTCAGTAAGGAACCTGAACTTGGCTTTCACCCAGTCTAGGATATGTTTTATCTTTTAGCGTGTCTTTCACCCATTTTTGCCTGGCAATCAATATGTGCTATTGAAACAGAAAAATTGCAGCTCTGGTGAAATGTCCTCATGGCAGAAATGGTTCTGTCAGTATTTTCTCCTTATTTGTCAGCAGCCCTTCATTCTGTTGGAGATTCCAGCTGTAGAAGCACTGAACAAGTGGTGAGATACTGCAGCCTGTGTCAGCCTGTGACTGCAGCCTGTTTTACAAATTCACAAGTCTCACAGGCAGTTTTGAATGCTTAAGTAGTGAGATAGAGACCTCTGAAATACTGAGAATCCCAAAAGTTTAGGGATGTGTTTGCTAAGAGAGGGAGAGAGTGAATATCTGAATTCTTGTTGAAGTAATAGTATGGTAGACTAAAACATTTTTCATGTAAATGCTGATATTTAAATTTTTTATTTCATAGTCTACTTAAAAGGTAGGCAGTACTTTCAAGCTGACAAGTGGTGCAGTTGTCTTGAGTGACATATCACTAAGGGCATTTTAAATATCATTTGCAGTGGTTTCCTTCCCTTTTCTAGATGGGGAAATTGGCTGTCCATGGAAACATGCTCTGGCATTCCTTTTAATGTCCGTGTACTTCTAAAGATCAATTCACTTATGTTCTGCATAGTGGGAGTGCAGATCCAACCTACAGCATGGCAGATCTAAATACAGGATATTTTCACCTTGCTTTTGGTTCAACATCCTTCTGAAAATTGTAGCCTTGCCTCTCAATGTGTCATTATCTGCTTGCAGTTTGTTGAGCTTATTCTTCCTGGAGGTAGAGCCCCTCATACTCACCCACTTACTCTGAAAAATGAGCAGAAACTTTTTTGAATAAGCAGTTATCCCTCTGTAGTCCATTAGAGAATTCACTTCTCCCCACTATTGCTGTGCTGTTCATTTCCAGTGTAGCAGTGGTCAAAATCACAGGTTTACCTTGCCTTTTATATGAAAAATATAAGTTGTGTATCAAATCCGCTTGAAATAGTCATGGATGTCATGAGTGTTAGGAGGAATATTCAGAAGCCAGAAAATGTGAGGGAATTTGTTAATCAGGATGTAAAGAATGAGGATAGAAATAGAATTGCCTATAACATATTTTTTGGATGGATCTCCTCTAATTTTATTACTTTTTTTTTAATCCTTGAAACTTGGAGGAGCCATTTTGTGTTGTCATTGGTTCATGTGCAATGATGAGACTTTTGTTTAACATTGCATACTTAGAGAAAACAATTAGGTTAAATTCTTATTGACATAATCTCCTTGTCAGTTCTGCTTTCACCTTTACCCTCTGCAAATCAGATGGAGTAGAACTAAATATTAATACAGTGAGACCAAAGGCAGGTGCTTGGTGTTTGCACATACAACAAGCCTGTCCATCACATTTAGGAATGTTTTCCCTGAAAAACATAATGAGTGACTGCTATGAACATAGAGTTTTAGGAACACATAGGAAGAGAAAATTGAACTCTTCTCATAGGTCTGTCCATCAAGATTGACCCTTTCCCTGTTTTTATAAATGTTATTTTCTTTTTTAAAATGGGACACTAGCTTTTACTGCAATAAGAGATTTTGTGATATTAGACCAAATAATACATTTCTCTATCTTTCCCTTACTGTTGTCTTTTATAAAATTAGATTACTTTGTTAAAAAAAAAAAATCCATGGAAGAGAAAGAATAAAGTTCAGTTGATGAAAATTTTTTTTTACACCAAGCCAAAGAGAATGTTCACCCTTCTCAATTAATTAAAAGTTTGTTCTTGAATATGGAACATGAGTGACTGTAAGTGTTGGACTCATTCTGCCACACTGATTATGTGGAATATTGCTGGATAAGATGTCAGGAGACAGGGCTGCTGTGCCTTTTTGTAATGGAGAGCAAAAAAGTGTGATAAGAGAGCTGTATACAGAACATAATTTCAAGTTTAGATGTTATGACCGTGTTATATTTTACAAATATAATTTTTTAAAACAGAAATGCCTATATTTAACACTCCTTTTTATTCACAAAGTATCCAAAAAGCATTAGGGTGTGATTGCCTGGAGGAGCTCTCTTCTTGCACACCTCACTGCATTGCACAATTGTGCTGTTGGGACAGACAGGTCTTGGAACGATCCAGGGGTGTCATAAAAATGTGGAAACGGCTTTGGATTTAATTTCTATACAACTTCTGATAGACGCGAGCCCAAGGGAAAAAAAAAGGGTTTTCTTATCCATAAACTACAAACACAAAATTTAATATTCTCAATATATCTAATATATCAATTATGATTTTTTATATACACCACATAATGGATATTTAACGGTTGTAAATTTCCCTTAGAACAAAGTTTCAAGGACATGTAACTCTGGAAAGCTCCCAGTCCTTCCTGAAAATTAGAAAATTATTTTCATCTGGGCAGAAAGCAAAGAGGAGCAGCTTTTGAGGACCCATGGCTTTTCTAGCACATCTCTCCTACATAAATGTCTTGGAAGAGTTATAAATGGGAAGAGCACGAATAAGAATTATTGCCCAAACTCCACTGTGAAAGTTCAAGCATTATCAAAGTGATTCAATCGTACCTTTCTGAGTGAGGGAGAGGCTCATGTACCTGAAATTGTGTTTCAAATGAAGCATGTTCCTCAGTTGTGCCCATTGCCTCCATCCATTTACTTGAGTGCTTTTAGAAAGACCCTTAACCAAGAAATTTTCTGTTTGCCAAGCAACAAATTAATAGATAATAATTGTCATTAACCTCTTTGTCTTTATATCCAACTCTATATCCATCAACAGCTTCAAGCTCTTTAAGAAGCAATTGGTATTCTTTTCAGTACTGTCACATTTTCAAAAGTGACTTAGGAGCCCCAGGGCAAGATTTTTCTTATTTTGATTTCAAAGAAAGACAAGTCTCTGAGCTTTTTGAAATTCTTGCTGTATCTTCAGGTGAAAAAGAACTTGGGAAACATTAATTTAAGTCTCTTTTTAAAAGTTAATGCAGAGATCCAAAATCACTTGTTACTTTTCCAAAATGAAGCACAAATAGCTTCTAAGTAGCTCATTTTGCTTATTAAGTATTTTCTCTTTTAGTATAGAAAATATCTCAACAGATTGGTAATTGAAATTTTTAAGAAATAGAATTTAAATTATGAATGAGACTGTTAGGGAAGACAGCTATTTAAAATAGGAGACAGTTAGTGAAATGTCGTTGAACGTGCACTGTAAACTGTGAAGGACTTCACAGACATAATCACAGGACAAGTTTGTGTCAGGTGACAGAAGCCCAGAGGCAGGAACTGATATATTATAAAAGACAGAATTTATGGCTCATTAGATAAAGTCACAATTCAACCCAGTGTTCAAACACATGATGCTGGTGGAGGAAAAGGCATGTAATTAATCAGGCAGACAATTAAGAGACAAGCCAGGACTGACGCTGGGTGTGTAAAAGTTTGTCTCTGGAAGTGCTGGCTCCTTCCTGTTGCAGCTGGAGAGGAGTGGGCTGTGGGAAAACCACGGGATGCCTCGGCCATTGATTTCAGAACAGTTCCACACAGCAGTGGCAAAGTCTCCCAAAGGGGTTGATGTTTCTGCATTTTTCCCAGAAATTTATGCCTCGAGTCCCATAGGCCCTGTTGGGCTGGGTGCTTTTTATTGTTGCACGTTTGTAAAATACCTACAAAAGAACTTCTTGTCTGAAGAGATGAGGTGTTGAAGGGCACAAGGGGCCAAGGGGACGCAGCAGAGCAAGGGCAGAGCTGTAAATGTGGGGCTGTGCAGGATCTCCTGCCAGTGACAGCAGCAAGGAGGATGCACTGTCAATTCGCTGAACTCAAAGCT